>VDFB02388575.1:161838-241787 GCA_007258455.2 Sequoia sempervirens | reverse complement strand
GTGAAATTCAAATCCCTCTTTTCTCCTTAGGCGCATTTTGTAGGGTCAACTTTTAGTTTACTGGTGCATATGCATGTGTGAACTTTCATTTTTCACACTTAGCAACTTTTCAACTCACTCTTTAGGCGCATTTTACAAGTGGAGCTTCCAGTTTTTACTTGGGCGCATATACCATGGCCTACCTCCAATTTTGACTTAGGAAATTTTTTTTAAGTCTTCACAGGCTTAGGCGCATTTAGCATGTTGAAAAATGTAGGGCGCAAATGACCTAGGGAGCATCAAGTTTTCGACACAGTAAAATTTCCCAGCTCCAGTTCAAATCTAGGCGCATTTCACCCAGGGTACTTCCATTTTTCAGAGAGGGGTGCAAATAACATAAGGAACTTTTAATTTTACCAAGGGCACATTCTGAGGTTCAAGCTTTCAGTTTTAACACTTAGAAAAATTTTCCCAAGTCTAGAAGGGGGGCGCATTTGACCCATGGAACATTTAGTTTTCATACCTTAGAAAAATTTTCAAGTCATTCTCAAGTCAGGTGCATTTCCAATGGTAAGCTTTCACTTAATACCCTAGGCGCATATGACCATGCCAACTTCTAATTTTTACGCCTTGGAACATTTTTGAATGTCATAAGTTGCTAGGTGCATTTCCCTATGTCAACTCCCACTTTTCCAGACTTAGGCAATTTTCATCTCTCTTTAGCTCATCAATGCGAATTTCGATGCTGGACTCCAAACTTTATCCATTTTAGCGAATTTCATGCCCTCTGCCAGGTTTAGGTTGATTTTCCTCTGTCAACCCTAATTCGCCCTGAGTTTCTATTTTTAGAAAGTTCTCTGAATTTTGCACCGTCAACTGAATTTTGACCTTGGAAAGCCTGATTTTTGCCCTATTCTGAATCTCAACTAAATTGTGCCGTTGACGCCCGATGCCTATTTATACCTGTTGCTAAAAATAGAAATTTCTTAGAAAGTCTTCAAATTTCATGTGTTGAATGCCTGAAGCTTGGCGATTGTAACTAGATGCTTTTTTTCTTGACTGTCTTGTTCTGCCCTTGATTTTAGGAAACCCTAATTTCTCTGTCTTGACCTGCTAAAAATAGCAATTATTCGATTCTTCATCCTCTGCAACTCTGTTTGCCTTGAAATTTGCGCCACGGATCCCTTATCACATGTTTGACTTGTTCCCGCTGAGATTTGATGCTGACCTGCCAATTATAGCTGTTTCTGAGGTGACTTACTATTTATAGTAATTACCTGTTTCTGAGACTTCCTTAGCTCCATTTGACTTGAAATTTGGACAGTGCGCTCCTCGTTGGTGAACTTGCCTGTCTGTGCTGACGCCCAAGATCAACTTTCTATTTATAGCCTGCGCCTGGAATACCTTACTAAAAATAGCGAGTTCTCTAATTGCCTTCAAATTTTGCCAGCAGACTCCCTGAAAGATGTTGATCGTAGTGGGTACTTCAGTTTTGGAGATTTTGACGTCGAACTCCTCATTTTTAGCTCTCAAGCTTGAAACCCTGATTTTGTGCATGTTCCTCATATGAACTCCGTTTGTCCCCGTTTCGATCAGTTTGCAGTTCCGGAGTGCTAAGCAGCTGCCTGAGTGGTACCTGCTAAAAATAGAAAGTGGCCGAAAAAGTGGTCAACCGACTGCTGGATGAATTTGCACGTCATACTGCCTGAAAAATCTCGAAAAACCCAGAAAAACCCAGAAAAATCTTCAACATGCAAGCACCGGCTAAAAATAGCAAGTTTCTGAAAAGTGATCGGTTACACTTGCATGTTACACCATCGCGAAGCTCTTGGAAAACCCAGAAAGAAAATGCCGACATGCGCTGAGAAATCTTGCATGCAAACCCTAATATCGGCCTCCGAAGGCCGAATGCTGAAAGTTGTCACCCTGCTTTGTATGTCATATCACTGCGAAGGTCTCAAAAAACCCAGAAAGAATCTCTAAACATGCATCAGAAAATGTAACATGCGGACCCTGGAATTTGCTTTGGAAGCTAGACTGCTAAAAATAGCGAGTCGTCCGTTTTTGTTCAAATTTTGTCAGAAATGAACTTGAAATGTTCAGAATGCAATGAAGTTGTCTGAATGTGAAAATCTTAAGAAAATCAACCCCAAACTGACACTTACTAAAAATAGAAAGTTGGTAGAACTTAGTGAAAATTCAGGGGTTATTTGCTGAAAGCATTGCAATAGCATTGCTAAGCTCAAAAGCTGACCAACCAACTCAATTTGACCCCGAAGTGACTTAAAGATGTGAAACCCTAATTTTAGTACTTGGCCAAATTTTTCGATTTAAGCTTGCAAACAGGAGCGTCCCCTGGAAAGCAGATAGCGGAAAAGAAGCAGAACGAGAGAGAAAGACAAAAACCAAAGCCAAAAGACCAGAATGGAGCAAAAATTTAGGGGTCCCCATCTTGAATGGGGCGATGTGTGAAAAGGTCACAACAGTTAGGAATGTTACTAACACAGCATAATGTATTTATTAGCTTTTCCAAATTCAAAAAAGGCTATTTACCATTAGGTAGGAGTAGCAACAGATCCATGTTTAACTAGAATAGTTACTGACAGATTTTGAGTTAAAAAATCTAGAATTGGATTTGTATCCATGTCATGATTCATTGTTATTGTGATTTTCTTAAGATTACCCTAATTTTATTTATTTTATAGAGTGATTTCTATTTCATTATCAGATTTCAAAAATGTTCCTTTGCCTGGAGTGGAAAAGAAATGCTATACACGTAGAAATATCAAAAATCTATCTAAGGAGATACAAAAAGAGAGGAGACCACAGAATAGAATATCAAAGGTTTCTTTCTTTTCTTCTTTCTTTTACTTGCACATCCATGCATTCTCATTAATATTATGTTTCTTTATTATTTGTACATTTTATCTCACATCCTTATTTTCCATGTTTTCCTCACAACTTTAAATTATGAGTTGTTTACAAGAAGTAGAGATAACTAGAAGCTATTTTAATATTGTTATTAGTACGGCTACAGCTCTTTTCTTTTTCCCATTAGGCATCTGATTTGTTTATACATATCTACATCACAGTTGTACAGGAAAGCAAACTTCATGACCTCTTTTGTTTGATAATTCCACATGTCTTTGGATTTATTTGTTCTGCCAATTATGATTATGCTTATCAACCAAAAAATATGTAATATCATATATATATATATATATATATATATATAGAGAGAGAGAGAGAGAGAGAGAGAGAGCTACTCAAATTCTCAAATTTCTACAGTTTAATGGACAGCAGTATAACAGCAGCAATATAACACAAAACTGTTAAAAATGATGTTGGATGATGTCTGCAGAAACCTGCATGCCAACCACATTCCAATTTTTTGTTTGTTTGTTTGCACTTCTCACACAATACCACAGTGTACCAGACCATGGCCAATGCACCTTTAATCTCTATTGCAATTGACAATAATAAATGACACTAATACTATATTGAGAATTTTGAAGTATGAGACTTTTTTGAACAATGAAATCAGAAATCCCAATTATTGTTATTAGTGTTAACTGTTATATAACTTATATCATTTGCTATGAATCTGAATCATGATATATTTATTGTTGTTATACTACTGTTGTTGTCGTCACTCCTGTCATGATTAATTTAATTGCTTTTATACTGCTGTCATGACATATTTATTGCTGCTGTTATAATGCTGTCATGATATATTTATTTCTTTTTTTAATGTTTTGAATTGTTACACCCCGATTGTATAACTACTAGGCTATTAGTATTGAATAAGGATTATGTGTTTGTAAAGACAGTTTTATGAATGAATAAAGATATGATGCACCTTGTTATCAATATGAGTTTTTATACATTAATGATTGTCTCATTCTTATGTTGTTCAATTGATGTTAATCATGGTGAAAAACGTGCATTATGAGGTTAATGTGTGATGTTGTTATATCTTACGGAATTTATATATATACTGCTATTTTTGTGAGCATTTGACTGCCGTGAGTTTATAATTGTGGATGCAGGTATGAGAACTGTTGTGACGTTTTTCACACATCGCCCCATTGCAAATGGGGACCCCCTAATTTTTGCTTCGTTTCCGTCTTTTGGCTTGATTTTGGTTTGTTTTGTCGTTGTCTCTCTTTTCTACTGTCTTCCTTTCGTGGATTGTGCCCGTCATTGAGCTTAAGCGTGAAATTGACCAAATCTGAAAATTAGGGTTTCCATCTTTCCAGCCAATTTGAGGTCAAGTGAGGTAAATAAATTGAAAATAAAGACTAACACTATTGTCAGTGTGCTTCTAGCAGGCTTTCACTAAAATTTCATCAGATTCTGAGGTACTTACTATTTTTAGTAAGTGTGAAATTACAGGCAATCCGTCAGCATTTTTGAGATTCCAACAGTCACTCGACATTCAGAGCACATCAGGCTGCTCGTATGCAAAATTTGAGCAAAAACAGACAACTTACTATTTTTAGCAGTCCGACTTCCGAAACAAATTTCAGGGCTTAAACGCAGAGTTTTTCTTTGCATGTCTGGATATTCCTTCTGGGTTTTTCGAGACCTTCGAAATGGTATAACATGCAAAACAAGACGACAACTTTGAGAATTCAGTCTTCCGAGGCTATTTTTAGGGTTTGCATGTGGGGTTTCTTTTGCATGTCGGATGATTCTGATGGGTTTTAAGACTTCCTTGATAGTGTGACATGCAAATAAAGATAATCACTGGAAATTAAAAATGGCTATTTTTAGCGAGGTGTGTCCGGCGGTAACTTCCGTAGTTGAATCCGAGAAAATTTGTCGCAATGCCACAAAAATGAGAGCAAACAGAGATCCTTTGATACGCATGCAGAGCGAATTAGGGTTTCCAGCTTCGGGACCCAAAAAGAGGCATAAAAGGTCAGAATTTTTGAAAACCGGTGTAAACCACCTCGATCAGCATTCTTCAGGCTATCTGCTGGTGAAATTTCAAGTCAAACGGAGCACTTACTATTTATAGTAAGTCATTTTGGAAACAGGCTAAAAATAGTAAATCAAGTGCATGCGTCAATGTTAGCCGGCAGGTCACATGGTGAGGAGCGCCTCATTTAAATTTCAAGTTAATCGGAGCAGTGGAACTATCAGAAGCAAGCAGTTACTATTTATAGTAAATCATCCTCAAAAATGGGCTAAAAATAGCAGGGTGACTAAAAATGGCAGTGTCAACAGGACAACAAGGTCATGAGGATGCAATGTTCAAAATTTCAAGTCGTTCTGAACTTCAGAGATGCAAAAATCAGAGGGCTTACTATAAATAGCAGGGCACGGATAAGTTGGCGAAAGCGAGGAAAAAATTGATTATGTCTGGAACTTCATCCTGCAGCCATGGCGAAATGCGCCCAAGTTGATGAAGACAAGATAAAAATTTTCTAAGTATAAAAACTCATCCTCCTGCTATGGCAAAATGCGCCCAACTCAAGGTGAAAGCATAAAAAATTCTAAGGCATGAGTACTCGTCCTCCTCTCATGCCAAAATGTGCCCAAGGAAAAGTTGGTGAAAGATACATGCAAAATTTTCTAAGTGTAAATTTTCATCCTTCTCCACACTTCAAATGCACCCAAAGGAAAATAGGGAAATAAAAAAAATTCTGAGTGTTGAGGATATCCTCCTCACCCATCAAAATGCGCCCATGCAAGAATGAGCTGGAAAAAGTCAAAGAGTCAATAAAGTTTATCCTCCTCACATAGTAAAATGCGCCCACCCTCAAGCATAACATGCATGAAATTTTCTAAGTATGAAATTCATCCTCCTAGAGGCATCAAATGCGCCCAAAAGAGGGCATGTGGAGACAAAAATGGAGAAGCTTAAGAGTCACAAGTCAAGGCGTTGAAAAGATTCCTCGTTCTACACAAGCAAAATGCGCTCATTCTCTTGCCTATGTGATATGCGCCATGTAAAGGGGTGAATGTGGAGTGAAAAGTGGTAAATAAAGAATGACTATGCTAGGAAATAATAGAGAATGTTGCCTAAGGCGTTGGAGCCAAGTCCACCTCAGCAAGTGAAATTCGCCAAGTGCAAGGTGTTGATAAATATTGCTAAGGCGTGGGAATTTAGATTTCTCTCAAGGGTGAATAAGAAGTAAAATACTCCTAGGCGTGGTTATTATTCCTCCTCAAGTATCAAATGCGCCCCAAGGTGGTGATGAATATTGCTAGGCGTTGGAATTGCAAGATAATGAACTAATTTTTCCTAAGGCATTGAAGATGTTGGAGGATAAAATATGCTAAGCGCCCTCATGAAATATTTTCTAAGAGGAGTTAATGAATTTTTTCTCACAGGCAAAGTGATCAAAGCTGAAAATTTCCAAGGCGAAATTTTTCTAAGGCAAAATTTTCGAAGTGATTTAAAATTTTTTCTAAGGCAAATATTTTCTTCCTTAGAAAATACGCCTAGACCCAGGGTGGTGAATTCTTTCTTGAAGTACAGATGAGTTGCCAGTGATGAAGTCAGAAGGTGCCGACATTGCAGGATGAGTTAATATTTCTCAAGTCAGAGCAACGGGATGATCACAGATGAAGAACAGAATCAAATTTGTTGAAAATTATTTTTCTAAGGTGCAAAATTCAAGAAAATTAAATGAACCCATTCGTTGTGCACCCATGAGTTTGACGCGTTCTGAAGGAAATTTTCTTATGGGTATTGAAGATCACCGATGAGGAATGGATTTTAAGGTCTTCCACAACTTGCCGAGGTTTCTGTGATAAGGATTTCAAATGGGCACCAGGGTGATGAATTTTCCTAAGGAAAATTTAAAAATTTTCTAAGGCAAAGTGAAGAAAATGTGTTTTCAAGGTGAAATCCTCCAAACGATGAATTTGAAAGGAATTGCCTAGGTGAATTTGATTGATTTCTTCGTGGGTCTAATCTTCTAGAGTCAGAGATGAACGAAATTGAGTATCAGAGGTCCAATTAGTGAAATGAATTTCTCAAAGATGGTACGCCCTTGAGGGAGATGGGTTGAAAATTTGGCTAAGGCATGAAGAATTTGAACGTGAAGTTGACTAGCGAGGACGACGAACGCTTGGAAGTTGGAGCGTGAAAATCAGGTAAGTAAAGTGATTTTATATTATAAAAGTGTTCTAATACCCTTCTCCTTGCTTGTTTTGCAGGAGGAACGTCGAGACCAAGCGGTGATGACTTAGAGTGATGAAGCAAGTGATTCAAGACGACATCTCAATCTCGAAGGAAGAAAGTTGTGAAAAATGGCTAAGTGTTGAAGAAACATTTCCAAAACTTAAGATGGAGAAAAGAATAGAAGCTCGAGCAAAGTTGAAGAACAACGTCAAGAAAGAAGATCGAGAATAGTGTGAACACGCTTCAAAGATGGAATCTTCTAGAAGGATGATGGACATTATGGCTCATTTATTGCCCCACTCTCCATTGTGGCGGTTTTTAGGGTGAATCTTGTTTAGGGTTGAGGTGGCACAATTTGGGCCATCTAGTCGATTGTAATCTGAGCCATCCGTTGGACTTGGCCAACTATAAAAGGGGGAGTTCCCCTCATTTGTAATTCATTAGAGTAGAAGTCGGAGTAGAGAGACAACTAGGTGATAACTTAGAGTAACTTAGTATAGATTGATAGTGTAGTTTGAAGAAGAGGGAAAGTTTTCCCTTTGAAAACTTTGTAAGAAATTGTTGTGAACACTCTCTCAATAAAAGAGTTTTTCATTGATGGTGAATTTCGTCTTTGTTGTGAGTAGCTAGCAAGGTTTCTTCGTCCTTCCGATTCAAATGGTAGAGTAAAATAGTTCTAAGTAGTATAATTTTTATTCCATGCAAGTAGTTGTTAGCTGTGGAATGTGGTGTTTGATCTGAGCAACTTCGTCTATCCATACCACTAGTGTATTTGCTGATGGTGAATGCGCCTTGTGTGGTCAACTGGAAACGTTTGGGCCTAACTTCAATCACAGTTTGAATGGTGGTATGCGTCGTTGTGATGGTATCTTCATATCAAATGGTGGTTTGAACATCTTTAGTCATCTCCCCTGAAGATTGCACCGACTTCGTGGAAGCTTTCCGAGGTGAGGCAAAGCGAAGTTTGGTTGAAGTTTGCTGAAGTTGAGCTCCATATCCCACACTTAGAATAGATTTAGACTCTCTCAACCTTACCCCATTTCAATTCAGTACTTTTTGGTTAAAATAGGAAATCTGTGCTTCATTGATAAATCTGTCAAATTGTGGAAACCCCCCTTCCTCTACTGCTGAACAATTCCGTAAGTCCCCTTGAAATACCAGCAAATCACATCGAGCCAACTGAGCCTATTCGCATTGAAAGAACTTTGGAGTTGAACGCATGAAATTTCTTGCAATCTTAGCGTGCGGAATACTTTGATCAAGAGAGAATAGGAAAGCCGTTGGCGACTTTATTCTGCGTTGGTGCGGTCACGAAAAAACACATCAACAAGAACCAGTCCTCCAAGCAGAGGGGAAATATCACTTGGGAGGGGGGTATTGGTCGTGTTGATGTGATTTTTGTGACCGCACCAATCAATAGAAAAAAATTGTCCGAAGTCTACTCCATTCTCTCTTGATCAAAGTATTTCGTTTGCTAAGATTGCAAGAAAGTTCGCACGTTCAACTCCAAGGTTCCGAAATGCTTTGGAATACCCTCAGTTGGTTCATTGTGAATTGCTGTTTTTATGAGGGGACTTACACAATTGTTCTTAAGGTTTGCAGTTGACAACAGATGGATGATTGGAAGGGGATTTATGCAATGCGAATGATTTAGCAATAAGCTACTTTTTCCTAAACTAACCAGAGAAATACTGAATTGAAATGAGTGTAAGGGTAAGAAGGTTGTAGATTCTATTCTAAGGCGGGACATGGTATCAATCTCAACGACTTCAACCAAACTCTGCTCCACCTCACGTTGGACAACTTACACAAAGTTGGTGTAATCTTCAAGGGGATAGCAAGAAATTTTCAAGCTACAATTCGACACCAAGACACCATCAAGACGATGCATACCAAGATATAAATTGCAATTGAAGTTAGGCTTATAAAATTTTCCAGTTGACCACGCAAGGCAAACTTGCCGTCAGCAAGCTGCTAGTGGTATGGACTAAAACGAAGTTGCCTCGATTGATGCCACAAATCCACAACTAATATCTACTTGCATGAAATGAAAATACTACTTTAAGCTATTTTACGCTACTTGAAGTAGAAGGGATGAAGAAACCTTGCTAGCTATCCATAACAAAGACGAATTTCACCATCAATGAAAAGATCTTCTATTATGAAAGTTTTACACAACAATCTCTTACAAAAGTTTTCAAAGGAAAACTTTCCTTCTCCCCCAAACTATGCTAAGCTAAGGTACGCAATCAATCTCTCTGCTCTAGTCTCTAGCTAATCTAATCTTCTAATCTCTAATGAATTACAAATGAGGGGGACTCCCCCTTTTATAGATAGCCCAGTCCAATGGATGGCTTGGATTACAATCAAAAGAATGGCTCAGATTGAGCCACCTCATCCCTAACCCTAAAAAATGCCAGAATGGGGAGTGGTACAATAAATGAATCAAAGATTCCCACTCACTCCCAAAATAGTAAAGGAAATTAATGCCCATGATCAATCCTCTAGAAGGTCATCATCCAAAAGTGCATTCCCGTTCTCCCTAGCTGCAAAATCAATGAACCTGGCAAGCACAGCCTGAACCTCCTGGACTGAAATCGGTGGAATACAATCAAGCTGAAACTCTAGTACTGTGACTGACTGTCCGTGCCTTGTGCAAGATTTTCCCCAAGCAACTAAAACATCATGCGTACTCTGAATCAAGCTGGAGAAAGTGGAAATATTTTCAAAGTCATCCTGCACGAAGGTCTTCACCTCGGAAAAGAAAGGTGCCAACCTACCCCTCAAATTATCAGCAGTCACCTCATCGGGATTCAACCGTCTAGCAAAGATTGCTTCCAAAGTATTTTGGACTCCATCAATGATGTTCATCATAGCCTTCCAAACTCTAGCTGAATCCGCCTGTGCTGCATCGAAGAAACAACGTCCTGTGACTACTGAAGAGTACCATCCAACAAAATTGTACCTATCTCCCTCCTGAATGACTCCTCCATCAATCAACATCTGCAAAGGAGTATGCATCAATGCTTCCAGACGCTGAATAACTTTGCTTTGATAAATAGAAGCATCACCCCAAGCCTGATCAACTGCCTCCATACGTGCCATAATGCTGGAAGCTTGCTGGTAAGCACGAGCAAGGCCTTCCATAAACTTTTCTGTCTCGGCACGAACTCATGTAACCCATTTATCTGCCTCCAGTGCCATCTTCCTCAAATCCTCCAAGCCACTAACTGATTCTCTGGATAACTCGGCTGGAAGCTCAAGTGCTGGATTCTCCTGTCCACAAGGACGAGACAAGTGCTGCATGTATCCTATCAATGTCTTATGCTCTTTCTTCAATTTCTTATACTTTCCTTCAGTCCTGAACAATCTATCCTTAAGCGCCTGATAGGAGTTATCACACTCCTCAACAATCTGTGCACCTGTGGGACGTCCTAACTCCATAGTTGTGATCACATAATTCTCCGGCACTGCTTCATCTCAATCACAATCAACTCGTGGCAATGCTACATGAAGGGTGCGAGAACCACCCTCATCAGTTGAAATCTTCAAAAAAATTTGTGCTCTCTTCTTTGGTGGAGGCATGTTGATCCTATTCAAAAACTCTTCCATCTCTACTGTTGGATCAATTTCTTCACTGGGGCTCCTTCTCATTCTATCTCTGAGCCAATCAGGTACAACCTGTTGAATAACAAATGGCTGCTCCTCTCTTGCCTCTACTTCACGGACTTGTTCAACTTCAATATCATTCTGGCGAGGCTCATCGGCCTCTAGTGGCTAAGTATCTCCTGAAACTGCATCATCCTCTAGAGTCGTCTCCAACTCATGCTGAAAATGTGTATCAATAGCAGTTTCCTCATCATCCTGTTGATCATCTCTAGTAGGTGCATTAACACTTTGACCAACTGACTCTCTATGTGGTGGCTGATTTTCTTCATGTACTTCTTATTCCTGGTTCAATTCGTTTCTCTGATAAGTGAAAAGAGAAACCTCCTGTATACTTGGAGAACGTGTCTCCAATGGCATGGGTGACTCAATTACAACTCTCGGAGGCTCCGGTCGAACTGGCTCTTTCCTTCGAGATTCTGGACCTCGAGTAATTTGTTTCTTCCTGCTGGTAGTGGGTGTCCTGTGATCTCCCATCAAGTTGTAAGTCAAAGGAATTGACCTACTTTTCAGTTTGCTCACGTGCCTATCAACCCATGCTCTGGTAAATGTCATGATTGGAATGCAAAGCATGTCCAAATCAGCTATCTTTGGTTCTGACCAATCTGGGAGTGGAAGCGGCGTGTCTCTCACTGCCTCATAATCTGGATGGAGAACGTTCATGTCCTCATCCACCTGGTCTGGTACTGGAATGACTTCACACTCCCTGATCATATTCAATGGCAACCTAGAGAACATTCTCTTTCTGACCTCAGCCTCATCTGATGCGCTAGCCCAGTAATCTTCAATATTTTCCTTATGCTTGAACTCTTCCGACAGTATCCACCTAATATTGCTATGTGGGTCATAGTGCTGTCTACTGTTGTGATAGGAAAAATGAAAGAATTGAAGCTCACTTTCAGCTTCTCTAGCTGCCTGAATTCAAGGACACACTTCGTCTGAATTACCCATGACAATCGGGAAGTCAACTCCCCCTTTCTTCTTTCTCTTCTGAATCTTATCATAGGCAACTAGTTGCCTAGATATCTCTAACATCAAAATTCTATTGGTTGGGTACTTAGGTAGCCTATATGGATATGAAGACAAACCTTGCAGCCTGATGTAAGAAAACTTCGGAAACTGTATAAACCAGCACCCATACCTTTCAATTAACTCCTGAGCTTCCCTCGAGATCCTATAATGTGTACGCTCCTGAAGTGATCTCGTGATGTGCATGGTGAAGGCGTCATTGACACGCTTGTAATGGGTGGTACTTGTCAAGTGCAACTGCGGACAAGCCTCATAGATTTTGAATTGATGAGAACCACAACCAATAGGCTCCTTATATGAAATCCCTCTATACTTCGTCATACGAGCTAGCATGTAAATAATGTAGGAGCCCATGTAAAAAGTCTTCGTCCTTCTTAGACTCGGGAGCTGCTCGTGCAAGTTATCACTAATCATCACAACCCAATTGATGTGCTCTTTTCCTTCTAGCATGAGGTTGATGTAATAAAACATCCATGGCTCAAAAATAAATGATTGAGGGCATCCTCCAACTTTACTCAGCATCATGATCAGGTCACAATACTCCTGCTTCAAATCATCTGATATAATCTGTCTTGGCAACTTTGTACGAGAGGGCTTGGGTTTGTTCATCCAACGAGTATTGATCACCTCTGCACATCTCTCGAATGTAGAAGCATACATTCGTTTAGCATGCTCTCTTGATTTGTAAATCATCTTCTCGTGTGATGGGATTCCAAAAGCCTCGCCAATAGTTGCAGGAGTGAGGTTGGTGAATACTTGACCATCTGGTGAGACAATTGACCTGTGATCAGCCTCATAGTAATTACCACATTCCATCATTAGCTTCAAGCACTGAATAGCTGGTGGAAAACCAACAGCTGCATACAAGCCACTTCGAACAATATTGTGCGAAGTGATCGAAGGACGGTGACTGCCAACTCCCATTATCCGATTTTTGAAAGTCTCCAAGTTGAAAGAACCCAAATTGGTATCAACCAGCTTGCTCAACTTTGAAGTGAACTTT
The DNA here is from genome assembly GCA_007258455.2 of Sequoia sempervirens. NCBI lineage: Eukaryota > Viridiplantae > Streptophyta > Pinopsida > Cupressales > Cupressaceae > Sequoia > Sequoia sempervirens. The sequence goes on along the minus strand of VDFB02388575.1, from coordinate 228,972 downwards.
GACTCTGGTAGGAAAGGCTTGCTCAGTTTCTTGATAACAGCCTGCCTAGATGCACCATTGCTTTCTCTGCCAGTTGCTCTTACTTCAGCCATCCTACAAAATAATAAACAACCATCAGCAATTTAACTTAGAAAATAAATAAAATATCATGCAGGGGCTGCCAGTCGACTTTTAAAAACTTGAGAAGTTGCAATATTCTATTCATCTGCAAACCTCAACTTCTCCTTTGCAATTCGAACTTTCAATCACTTAGAAAGTTTCAGCAAGTAAGCAACTAAGCTTCAGCAACTTTTCTAAGTTGGCTGCAACAACTTCAATACTTGAGAAAATCGTCCAACTTCAATCAGCAACTGGACTCTTTAAAATTAGCACTTCTTCAATATTCAGCCACAAACTTAGATTTTTAAACTTCAGCTTCAGCAATCCTCACCTCAAGTCGAATTTCTTTAATAACCTTCAGCTTGCACTGCAACTTCAAACTCAAAGCAAAAATCGAATGTCTTCAGCTGTGAAAAGAATGAATGAATTTTCAGCTCTTATAGCAAAATCGAATTCTAGAAAGAGGCCAAGTTTAGCAAACTCATTAAATTTCCACTACTTCTCTTTAATAATTTGAATTTCCCTCCTCTGGCATTTGCAACACTTGTCACTTGACGCCTGGAATCTTGACCTTCTAGAACTTCAACTTTGACTGGCGTATTTTCAATTCTCTTTCGAAAATATTTATTTTAAATTCACTTTTTAACAAATTTCATTCACCAGCCGGAGCTCTGTCATTTAAATTTTTATTCACTCTGACTCTGGAAGATTTATCCCACGAAGAACTCAATCAAAATCATCTAGGCAATCCATTTCAATTTCATTGTCTGGAAAAAATTTATCTCTCGAAAACACATTTTATTCACTTTGCCTTAGAAAATTTTAAATTTTCCTTAGAAAAATTCATTATTTCAAGTGCCGATTAAAATCTCCATCTCGAAAGCCTTGGCGAAGTGCAGAGGACACTAAAATCAACTCCTTGTTGAAGATCTTCAATACCCAGAAGAAAATTTTCTTCAGAACGTGTCAAATTCATGGGTACACAATGAACGGGTTCATTTAATTTTTCTTGAATTTTGAACCTTAGAAAAATAATTCTCATGAAATTTAATCCATTTCTTCATCCCTGTGAGTGCTTTGTTGCTCTGACTTGAAAACTTTTAATCACCCTGTGAAGTTGACATCCTCTGACTTCTTCACTGGCAATTTATTCATGCTTCAAAAAATTTCATCATTCTCCAGCTTCGGCGTATTTTCCTAAGGAAGAAATTTTTTTGCCTTAGAGAAATTTAAAATTACTTAGTACGTTTTGCACCTTTGCCTTAGAAAATTTCATTTAATTTCAATCACTCTGTCAGTGGTGAGGAAAAATTTCATCAACTCACTTAGAGAATTTTTTTCCATTGCATTGGGCGCATTTTACATTTCATGAGGGATATATTTCCTTTTTAAAATTCCAACGCCTAGCATATTTCCCATCTTCACCTTAGGCGCACCTCACACTTAGAAGAGAATATCTTATTTCTACGCCTTAGTCATTTTATCTTTATTCATATCATCTTGCACTTGGTGCATTTAGCACTTAGAAGACAATATTTCACATTTCAACGCCATAGTCATTTCCACTCTTCAATTTCACCTTGTTTACCACCTTTCACTCCACACTTACTCTTTACATGGTGCATATCTCATAGGCAAGAGGATGGGCGCATATTGCATGTAGAGGAGGACAAGTTTCCAACGCCACCTTTGACCTTTGACTTCCTCAAGTATGAGCGCATTTCACATGTCATGAAGGATGAAACATTCAACGCCACCCTTGACTTTTTCTTCTTCTTGGCCTAGGCAGGAGGATAAACTTTATGCCTTAGAATTTTTTTTTTGAACATCCTCATTCTTCATCCCTTGAGGGCGCATATGGAGGGTTGTGAAGGATAAGACTTTTACTTAAAAATTTTCTAGCATCTTGAAGGCAAGTTGGGCGCATTTTGAAGGTGGAGCAGGATAAAAGTCTAGACTTAGCAAAATTTTCATCTCATGCCAGCTTCTCTATGTCCTGCTATTTATAGTAAGTCTTCGAATTTTCACATCGCTGAAGCTCAGATTGATTTGAAATTTTAACCACATGATCCTCATGGCCTACTTAGCCCGTTCACACCGCCATTTTGAGCTGGCCTACTATTTTTAGTCCATTTCTGAAGGTGACTTACTATTTATAGTAGCTGCCTGCTTCTGAGGTCTCCACAACTTCATTTGACTTGAAATTCGAATGACGTGCTCCTCATCGGGTGACCTGCCCATTGACACTGGCACCTGCTACTGGTTTACTATTTTTAGCCAGTTTCTAGAATGCCTTACTATAAATAGTAAGTGCTCTGTTTGCCTTCAAATTTTACTGGTGGATAGCTTGAAAGATGCTGATCGCAGTGGGATGCACCGGTTTTTGGAAATTCTGACATTTTACCCCTCATTTTGGGTTCTGAAGTTGGAAACCCTAATTTGACTTGCATGTATATCAAATGACCTTTGTTTAACCTCGTTTCTGTTGCACTGCGTCTTGTTTGTAATTCTGATGCACTAGGAGAGAGCTGCCGGAGTGGACCGGCTAAAAATAGTAAGTCACTGAATACTGATCATCTCGCTTTGCATGTCACATCATTGTGAAGCTCTTAAAAAACCCACAAGGAATCACCAGACATGCAAAGAAAACCCTGACATGCAAACCCTAAAAATAGCCTCCAAAGGCTGAACTCTGAAAGTCATTATCTCATTTTGCATGTTACACCATCGCGAAGGTTTCTGAAAACCCAGAAGGAATCCCTAGACATGCATTGAAGAACTTTGCATATAAACCCTAAAATTTGCTCCGGAAGTTGAACTTGCTAAAAATAGTAAGTTGTCCGTTTCAGCTCAAATTTTGCCAGTGAGCAGCTTGATGTCTTCTGGATGCAGTGTGACTGTCGAAATTTCAAGAGTGCTGAAGGAACGCCTTGAATTGCACACTTACTAAAAATAGTAAGTTAACAGGTGTTGGCGTAACAACTAACACCTCTGGAGTAAAAGTTGTTATGAATAGCCTATGCACACTATGCAATGAGTGCTCTTCAAATTAGGAGGGGAAGCTCCCTCGTTGTGCTTTGACAAAAATACTTGCAAAGGGAAATAAGCTAAACTATGTCCTGTCTTTTTTGTTTTAGCTGTAGAGGCACAAGACTTTCTTGAAAGAACTTATACGTTGCAGCTGAGTTTTTCTGGTTTTGCAGATCTACTAACTACAACTAAACTTAATCTATCCAATCTCCTCAGGAAAACAGAGCAAGAGGAAACGGAGCAAGGTTTGACTAACTGACGATAAACGAGTTTAGATTCTCTACTTGAAGGCAAGGTGGCACAACTATCATCTCAATCTAAACAAGCTTATTGGGCACAAAACAGATTTAAGAATTTACCATGACAATCTTATGAAACCCTATGTGGCATAACACTTGATCAAAATGGTAAAGACTTCACAAAACAGCTTTATCACCACAATCTTACGAAACCCTATGTGGCATAACCCTTGATTATAATGATAAAGATTCACAAAACAGATTTATCACCGTAATTTCTTGAAACCCTGTGTGGCATAACGATTGATCACAATGGTAAATATACATAAAACAGATTTATCATCTCAATCTCTTGAAACCCTATGTGGCATAACAATTGACCTTAATGATAAATATGCACAAAATAGATTTATCTAAACTATGGAAAGAATTCACCACTACAATCTCTTGAAACCCTATGTGGCATAACAATTAATCGTAATAGCGAAGACACATGAACAAATACCAAAAGAGCAATATTGAGGGCAAGGTAGGCGCAGCATATATTTCTCTCTCCAGCAAAAGTTAATTACAAATGAGCAAAAGCTCTTATTTATATACATCAAGGTGTAGGGAACCCTAAAATCACCTTGAGTCATCTACAGTTCTTGCAATGCATGCAAGATTCGCTGCCAAACCCTAATGAAGTAAACTATATAGTCAACTGGAAAACTACCATCAGTTAACTGAAATATCTAATCTAAAAATGGACAATTGTGCGAGCATGCACGTCCTTATTGAAAGCAGGTTAACTGGAAGACTACCATCAGTTAATGAAAAACCCTAAAAGAAACTCCAAGTAAATAAGTCAAATCTCAGAATAGGTATGCATGTGATGACAACATCGAGTTAACTTGAAAGGGTAACACCAAGTTCAACTCGTGTGTGTAATGTCTATCCTGAGAGGTGAGAACTGAAGTTTACTGGTCGTGATCTCGAGCAATCAATCCATCAACGAGATTGTTAACTGTATCACTATCTGGAGCTATGAGACTCTGTCGAAGAATGCTATGTTGATGTAGCATATCCTCACCAGCTATGATCTGAGACTGAAGTTCGCCCCTACTCCTCGTTGCCTCGTCGAACAATGCTGACATGACTGTAAGCTGAGTAATCTTACAGCCAACGGTCTCCCCACTGAAAATGGTATGAATGAGTGCTTGGAGCTTTGACTGAACATCGGCAAGCTCCACGTAGGCACCACCCTCAATCTGGTAACGGCACGATAAGCGAGATACTAGAGTCCTCACAAACCGGAGTGCACTAGTGACGTGCTCTCTACTCTCAGCCAACTCTGATGCTAAAGTGTCTTCTATCTTTGCCCTGAAAACCAACTGTGTTTTCCAAGAGTAGATAGCCTCTCTATCCTTTGCATCTGTGACTGCATCATAAGCCACACTCATGTGAGCAATCATAATCTCATCCCTGGGTTTGCAAATTGCCATATCCCGCTCCTCATCCTGAAGACGAATACGGAGTTCTCGTGCATTGTACCGCAACTGATATAACTCTATAAGCATAGCACGACCTCTAGCAATGAACTCCTCCTCCCATTCCTCCAAACGCTTGCCATATGCAACTAAGTGATTGAGCTGACTTTGCTCTGCTGGAGGCTCAAGCATCGGCGGGAATGTGTTAATGGCATCTGGTCTGTGAACAAGGCTAGAAATATACTGACAAAGCTGTCTGATTTCAGCCTTGAGGGGTGCCTTATCTTCTCCGTCCTTTAGTATTCTATCCCTGGCACTATCCGTAGCAACTTGTAGAAGATCAACCTGAGTCTGGCGTGTGCTGCGACCAAGGTTGACTATGATAACCTTAAAATCCTGAGTTTCTAATTCAGCCAAGTTCTTCCCCTGTGGAGGTACAGTGGTCTCAATGACAATCTCCATGTCAGCGTTTCTCTCTACATGAACCATGTTCTTGACTCTCTTATCTGGCGCATCCTGATAAATGTCATCAAAATCAGAATGATTAAGAACGTAGGATGGCTGCTCCTCTTCCTTCCTAGCTGAGCTTCGATCCAAGATTGGTCTCAGCTAATGCTACTAGAAGGGTCTGCACTAGCGACAGGAGGTACTGATGAGAGTGTGTGTAGAAGACCCACTGCGAGGTGGAGAGACTAAATCCAATTCAATGTGAATTGGAGTAGGTGACAACTCTGAAACTGGTGTAGGAACTTGAAGCTGAACTTCAGGTGCTGGCGGGCTCTGAACTACCCTCTGAACTGGCTCTGTGATAGGCTGTCTGTCAGGCTCCGTGTGTGTAACAGTGGCAAGCGCCTTTCCCTTTGAATTGTTTGGCGCTTGTACTTTTCTTGGGAGGATTACTCCTCTTCTTTTTGTTAGGTTTTGACGAGGAAGGTAGCGAAGGATTCACCACTACTGGCGGCTCTGTTCTGGGAACAGTTACCCTCCTTGTCTTCTTGCTATCGAGGTAAAGTATACTGTTCTGGATCTCTACTTGACCTCTCCTTGACCATTGCATATTCCTTGGCGTACCAATCAACTGCTGGCAACGGTTGTGTATCGACCTGCTCTCTGAAAAACTGAGGAAGAACTTCTCCCTCGTCATCTGATAAACCTCCCACATCTTCTGACAAGAAAACAGAAATCTGTGAGAGATAGAAGCGGTCATAACTGCGTCTGCGAACCTCGAAGTCATCTGCACAATTTGCCCAGTAATCCTCCATAGAAGGCTCGTGATATATGCCTCCAGCAAGGCGAGCTGTATAATGACCTGAAAGGTCGTAGGCACGTGCTTCGACAAGATACTTAAGATGATATTTCTCAAGCTCTTGTCCTGCAATCTTGGCATCAATTGCCGACTTGAACCAATACATTTCAAATTGGAAAGGAAAGTTGAGAGATGGTCTGTGCCTGCGGCGTAAAAGACGATGAACATCATGCATCTATCTAAGGAACTCCTGAAAGATTGTCTTATCCGAAGGATAACGGGGAAGCATAGCTGGATTTCCTGTGAAACCGTATACTCGGATGTAGGTGTATGTTGGGAACTGAATAAACCAATCTTCCCATCCATCCATCGCTGCCCTAGCAACTGCCGAGATACGAACATGCAATTCCCAATCCAAATTCCTCACTGTATAAGTCAAGAAAGCTTCGTGAACACGCTTGAAATGACGTTCAACTTTGGTGAACTCAAGTTGATTATAATACTGATAAACTTTATGAATAGTGAGAATACCCACGATGTTTAATCCTCAGAATTGACCCTGATAAGCGATCAAGTACACGAGATATGAACACATGAAACTCATGGGCAACTAGGAAACCGGTGATCTGCCTATGGAGAATGTCGCTGATGAAGGATGCCCAGTCATAATGCTCCTGCCCAAAAATGATGCGACCAATAATGTAATACATCCAAGGCTGGAAAACATTTGGGTGTGCTTGACCTGAGACACGATTTAGGAGTGTGATTAGAATCGCGTACTCATCCTTGTATTCACCACGAACCACATTGTTTGGCAATTTGTTCTTTGCTTGTTTTAACCATCTTTCTGCCATCTTCTTCTGACACTTGTCCATATTAGCATCAAATGCTTGCTCACACTGCTCCATAGAAATAACCAAACTGTTCTGGTGCTGAGGAATGCCAAAACTCCTTTCGATGTCCAAAGGTTTGAGACTGCAAATGACCCGTCCGTCAACTGACGCTATCTCACGAGTAGTAGGATTGTAATGCTTAATGCAAGCCATCACAAACTCAACATAGTGAACGGAGATAGGTATGGAAGCAGCCTCTAGTAAACCAGACTTCTCAATATTCTGAATGATTGAACTTCTGATTTTGACTGGATCTAGCACTGCTTCTGGCAATACTTTGTGAAGGTCTGTCTCAACCAACCTGCAAAAATCGTGAGTAAGGACTGTTTTGGTCCTGTATTCGAGCTGAGTAAACTGCATTCTGAAAAATTCGCCTGTTGACTGTGAACTTGGCTATATTCTGACAAGATTTCTGGAAAGCTAAAAATAGCCTGCGAGAGTTAAAAATAGCCTTTTGAAGAATTATTTTCAGTGAAAAATCCGAGATATGGGTTTTGTCCAGAAAAGAATTCTAAGACAACCCAGAACGTCAGATTTGTGAAAATTCAACTTCTACTCGATTGTACAAAGACTTTTCACTTGAGAAAATTAGTAACTCAAGAACGAACGTTCTAAAGTTAAAAATTCGTGAAAAATCAAACGCACAAATTTAACTCGAGGAAATTATATGAGAATGATCCAGATACTGAGACTTGTAGAATTCGCCAATTTCAGGAACATGCAATTTGTAATTTGTGAGAAATCTGGGATTTAAAGGTTGAAAAAGACGTTTTTATGATGCCTTCTCTGTGAAAATCGCCCAAGATTTCTTCAAATAACTAATAATTATGAATTTTGATCTGCAAAAAGATATGTTAGGTAAAATCGCCCCTGGAAATTGATGAAGACTTGCCTTTGAACTGGAAGAATTCGCCTTGTTTAGAAAAACCACGAATTTTCCTCTCTTGAAAATATGAACTTGCTTTCAAAAATACGAATTTCACTTGAGATTTAATTTGCTCTTAATGAAATCGAATTTCCTTTGAAAGCTCTGTGAATAATAATGAAGATGGTGCCATGTTTAAATAAGAAGAAATTCGCACTAATTTGACAACTGCAAGAATTGAAAACCTTGACAAGAATAGAAGACCTTTGATTGGTTGCCTTTCAGTTCCACTGCCACTGACTGGAAGTTCAAATTTAAATAAATAATAAAATATTTATTATCATGCAATTAGCAAGGCGTCCAAAAATAGAAAATCGCCATTTATGAATAAGTGTATTTTGAACTTTAGTTGATGTTGATGTGTTTTTCGTGACCGCACCAACGCAGAATAAAGTTGCCAACGGTTTCCCTATTCTCTCTTGATCAAAGTATTCCGCACGCTAAGATTGCAAGAAAGTTCGTGCGTTCAACTCCAAGGTTCTTTCAGTGTGAATAGGCTCAGTTTGGCTCGATGTGATTTGTTGGTATTTCAAGGGGACTTACGAAATTGTTCAACAGCAGAGGAAGGGGGTTTCCACAATTCGACAGATTTATCAATGAAGCACAGATTTCCTATTTTAACCAGAAAGTACTGAATTGAAATGGTGCAAGGTTAGGAGAGTCTAAATCTATTCTAAGGCGTGGGATATGGAGCTCAACTTCAGCAAACTTCTAACCGAACTTTGCTTTGCCTCGCATTGGACAGCTTCCACGGAGTCGGTGCAATCTTGAAGGGGGATGACTAAAGATGTTCAAACCACCACTTGACATGAAGATACCATCACAACGACGCATACCATCATTCAAACTGTGATTGGAGTTAAGTACATGATATTCCAGTTGACCACACAAGGTGCATTCACCATCAGCAAATACACTAGTGGTATGGATAGATGAAGTTGCTTAGATCAAACACCACATTCCACAATTACTATCTACTTGCATGGAATAAAAATTATACTACTTTGAGCTACCATTTGAATCCGAAGGACGAAGAAACCTTGCTAGCTACTCACAACAAAGACAAAATTCACCATCAATGAAAAACTCTTTTATTGAGAGAGTGTTCACAACAATTTCTTACAAAGTTTTCAAAGGGAAAACTTTCCCTCTTCTTCAAACTACACTATCAATCTATACTAAGCTACTTCTAAGTTGTCCCTCTACTCTAATTCTACTCTGATCTTCTCTACTGTCCAGAATTAATAGAGTGGCCAGAATCGTTCCACCTCAGCCCTAACCCTAAAAACTGCCAGAATAGGGAGTGGTACATTAAATGAATCAAAGATTCCCACTCACTCCCAAAAATAGCAAAGGCAATAAATGCCCACAATCAGTCTTCTAGAAGATTCCGCCTATAGACGCGTTCACACTATTCTTGATCTTCTTCTTGACGTTCTTCAATTTTGCTCGAGCCTCCATTCTTGGATCACCATCTTGAGTTTTTTAAATGCTCCTTCTTTGTCACTTGAGTCTCAACACTTAGCCATTTTTCGCAATTTTCTTCCTCTGTGATTGAAACTCATAACTTTATCTTCCTCTGAAGGTTGCAATATCATCGTGCTTTGGCTTCAACATTCCTCCTGCAAAACAGGCGAGGAGAAGAGTATTAGAACATTTCATAATATAATTTCAACTTACTTACCGGGATTTTCTTGTTTCGACTTCCAAGCGCTCATCGTTTTTCTTCCAGCACAACTTTGCTTTCTTCATGATTCTTCATGCCTTAGCCAAATTTTCCAACCCATCCTGCACTCTGCTCGGCGCACTTCATTATGATATTCCCTCCAACTCAGGCTCGAGGAAAATCCCCTCATCAGGAATTTGATCAAAAATCATCTAGGCGATCGCCTTCAAATTCATCTGCCAAGGCGTTTTATCTTCAACAACATCATTTATTCCTTGCCTTAGAAAAATTTTCAAATTTCCCTTAGGAAATTCATCAACCTGGTGCCCATCAAAAATATTCACCTTGAAGGCCTCGACAAAGCATGGAAGACTTTAAAATCAACTCCTCATCGACAATCCTCAATACCCAGAAGAAAATTTCCTCCAGAAAGCGTCGAACTCATGGGTGCACAACGAACGGGTTCATTTAATTTTTTGAATTTTTGAACCTTAGAAAAAATAATTTTCAACAAATTTAATCCCGTTCTTCAATCCCAGGCGCATTTCCTGTTGCTCTGACTTGAAAATATCTTATCCACCCTGTGCAGCCTGCACCATCTGACTCACTCCTGCCAATTTTATCCATGCCTTTGCAAATTTCATCTCCTCCATCAGACTTAGGCATATTTTCTTCTAGAGATGGAAATTAAATATTTATACTTAGAAAAAAAAAAAACATTCCATCATTTCATCACTAGCTTGGGCGCATTCAAGTTTTGCCCTGCCGTCTGCAAACACTTAGAAAATACTCTTGACTTCTTTCCCATCTTGGTCGCAATTCATGGGTAGAGCTTCCATTTTAATTGCCTTAAATAATTCTTCAACTTTGATAATACCCTTTTTAAGCTAGGCACATTCAACATGGTAGACTTTAACTTTCACTTCCCTAGAAAAATTCACCTCCACCTCCAATGACTTAGGCGTACTTAGTCCCTTGAAGTCTCATTTTCCATCACTTGATCAAATTTACCAACTTGTTTTCATCCTTTTCCAAGGGCGCATTTAGACCTCTCAACTTTAACATTTTTACACAGAAAATTTCCAACTTCTCCTCCAAGCCAAGGCGCATTTGACCACCTTCACTTTCAGTTTGAGTGCCTTAGAATATTTTTAATGCTCCTTCCAAGTCTAGGCGCATTTCAGCTCTTTCACTTCCAATTCTCAACACTTTAGAACACTTTTACCCAGCATACTACCCTGGCAAGGTGGGGCGCAAATGGCATGTCAAGCTTTAATTTCAAACACTTAGAATATTTTAGGCTCTTTCTTCAACTTGGTGGGCGCAATTCACACATGGAGCTTCCAGTTAAGCAAAATTTCGAATTGATCTCACAGGCTAGGGCGCATTTCATGGGTGAGCATCAAATTTTAAACATCTGGTTAAAATCCAATCTTCCAAGTCCTTGGGCGCATTTTGAAGGTGCAACTTCCATTTTGTAAAACTTAGAAAAATTTCCAGCTTCATCTTTTACTTAAGGCGCATTCAGGGGTCTGGACTTTCATTTTCATACACTTAGAAATTTTTAACCACCTTTTCTTAAGCTGGGCGCATATGAATGTGTGAGGTTTCAATTTAGACACTTAGAAGGATTTTACCTCCCACTTAGCCTCAAGGGCGCATTCTAGACCTTGTGCTTCAACTTTAAGCACTTAAAATATTTTTAATCACTTCCTCCATGATGGCACATATGGAGTCTTGAGGTTTCAATTTAGAACACTTAGAAAATTTTATCACCACTCGCACCATTTAAGACTCCTAGGAGGGGGCCCACTTCAAATTTTAAACACTTAAAATATTCTTTGAACTCCTCATGCAGGGCAAGGCGCATTTGAGGGCACCTACTTCAAATTTAAAGCACTTAGACAATTTTCTTCAACCTTCCACAAGTCAAGACGCATTTTACACATGGAGCATCAAATTTTCATTACTTAGAAAATTTCCAGCCTCCCCCTTCAACTAAGGCGCATTTGGGGTCTCCCACTTCCAATTTATGAGACTTAGGCAAATTTGTATTACCTCTTCCTCCTCAAGACGCATTTGGACCCCAGAGCTTCCAATTTTCAACACTTGGGAGAATTTTTATAAGCTCTTCCCTCAAGGGCGCATTTCACCATAGGAGCTTCCAATTTGTAGCGCTTTGACTATTTTTCAACCTGCCTGAAGCTCAAGGGCGCATTTTACCATGGGAGCCTTTAATTCATCAACACTTAGAAGGATTTTGCTCGTTTTCAGCCTCTCAAGGCGGATTTGGCCTGTGAACTTCAAATTTCAAGTGCTTAGAAAATTTCCACCGACCTTCAGCTTTTAAAGGCGTTCTTCACTGGCTGGACTTGAAAATTTATCAATTTCAGTAAATTTTATGCCATTTGTCAAATTTAGAGTGACTTGATCGTGCTTGCCCTAATTTGCTATTTTTAGCAAGTTCCCCAGATTTTGTGCTTTGGATTAACTTTTGACTCTAAAGAGCCTGATTTCGCCTTGTTCCAACCTCGGGGTGTGATCGTGCTGTCGGGGCCTGATGCCTGCCTGCACCTGCTATTTTTAGCAACTTACTAAAAATAGTAAAAATGTCTTCAAACTTTGCGTGCTAAATGCCTTAAGTGTATTGATCGTGACTGGATGCTGCTTCTGCCTGGCTGTCGTGTTTTGCCCTTGAATTTAGGAAACCCTAATTTTATGCACACTGTTTAGATGAGCTCCGTTTGACCCCGTTTCAGTTGCATGACGATCAGTTTGCAGTTCCGAAGTGCCGAGCAGCTGCCCAAGTGATACCTGCTAAAAATAGAAAGCGGCCGAAAAAGAGACCGACCGGCTGCTGGATGATCTTGCATGTCACACTGCCTGAAAAATCACGAAAAACCCAGAAAAACCCAGAAAAATCTCCAACATGCAAGCACTGGCTAAAAATAGAAAGTTTTTGAAAAGTGATCGGTTACACTTGCATGTTACACCGTCGCGAAGCTCTTGAAAAACCCAGAAAGAAAATGTCGACATGCGCTGAAAAAGTTTGCATGCAAACCCTAATATCGGCCTCTGAAGGCTCAATGCTGAAAGTCGTCATCCTGCTTTGCATGTCATATCATTGCGAACGTCTCTGAAAACCCAGAAGGAATCTCCAGACATGCATTGGAAAACTTTGTATCTAAGCCCTGAAAATTGCCTCTGAAGGCAGAACTGCTAAAAATAGCAAGTTGTCCATTTTTGTTCAAATTTAACCTGTGAGTAGCCTGATGTGCTCTGGACGCAGTGTGATTGTCGGAATCTCAAAAATGCTGAAGGATTGCCTGTAATTGCACACTTACTAAAAATAGTAAGTACTCAGAATCTGACGAAATTTCAGTGGAAACCTGCTAGGAACACACTAACAACAATGTTAGTCTCAAATCTCAATTTATTCACCTCGTTTGACTTCAAATTGGTTGGAAAATTCAAAACCCTACTTTTTCGGACTTGGCCAAAATTTCAAGTTTAAACTCAATGGCGGGCACAATCCCAGAAAGACAGACAGTAGAAAAGAGAGAAACCAAAACGACCGAAAAGCATAGCCAAAATTAGGGGGTCCCCATTTGCAATGGGGCGATGTGTGAAAAATGTCACAACAGTTGACAACCCGGTTGAAGCTTTGAGATTCATCGTGAGACTTCAACGATTCCGAAAAGTCATCTCTTGGGCAGATAGGCATCCATTTGCTCAAGATACTTCACTTTTTACTAACTCCCTATTTTATAGCTGACAGCACTGTCACGACTGGCCAACTTCGACACTGATTTCCGGATGACCGGGTGATGCTGAGACTGATCTGGAAAATTCATCGGAAAGCCTACTGAACAAGGAAGAAATGTCTGCTAGGAGACACTATTGTAAAATCCATCGTTTAACCCCTTGAAAAATTAGGCCCCTTTGATTAAATTGCTTTACGGATTCCAGACTTAGCCATTTCTCGAACTGCCATCTGACGCTTCAAACGGCTGCTGACGGTGAACAGTGAACCCTGCTAACAGGAAATGAAGCTCACTGTGAGACTGAAGATATTCTGCATCCAACGACTGTATGTACGACACCTAAAAGCTGTGTTAAGGGCCTCAAAAGTAAAAGCGCCCTTGGCTCTTGGTTGCACTGGTGTCATTTTGACGAAAGTCAAACTTTCATCCAAGATACCCTACTTTGACCTCTAATATCTGGAGCTGGGATGACCCGATTCAGGTACTATCTGTTTTAACGGACAGCCAGAAGGGCTCACAAGAGAAGTCTTTGGAGGTGATGAAGCAAGAAAACTGCTTCTAAGACCTCAAAAACTCCAATGTGTATTTTATTTAAAATTACCGCTCCAGACAACCATTTTCCGGATATCCTCACTCTGCAGTATTACACTAAAGACCTCGCACGTACGAGCGTTTGCCAAATCCCGAAGGCTGACGGCTAGGCTCATTGGATAGATAAAATGATTACGCTCAATAGTTGTGAAGACTTCGAACGTGAACAGGCTCATCTGACAGGCCTAAAGGCTAGGTGCCTCTGGATTGTGGAAATACACTGAAAATCGTTTGTTGTTCCGCCCGTGAAATTACGTGCTTGGTAGAATCTCTGCCATGACCACCTGGAACGTCGGATTGACAAGCAGAATGGTGCATCGCGGAGCTAGGCTAGAGTATTACTGATGTTAGGAAGATTCTATTTGCAAATTTCGCCATCTGATGGGTCCTTTAAACCAGCGCCCCTGGCCTGTACTTGCACTAGGAACAAACGGAGAAGCTCAGAAACATGAAAACTCCATTTTAAGCTGATCTTTGGATGACTACCACCGGAGTTCTGAAACTCGGATGACTACGTTTGATATCTCGTCGGATAAGCAGACTAGTCGAGAACAGATTGACTGTATCTGTCATTGAAAATGCCAAGCTTTACCCCCTCTTTAAGATGGGCGCCCTCAGGCTAGAGGCGCGCTTTTGCCTGAAAAAGACAAATTTCTTACTTCTGGCAATTTAGGAATTTCAACTTCTGTGGTTATTTGCCAGAGCTGTGGGTCTCGAAAAGCTTCGTTGGATAGCTAGACTAATTCTGAAGAGATTGACTGGATGCTTGAACATTTTAAACAAGATCTTAACCTTCAACAAGTTGGGCGCCCCTGGGCTATACTTGCACTTCCTGACTTTTTCTTTGAAAAGTCTTCATAAATTGATCACTGAAAACTCTGTTTTGATCATTGAAATGACCGTGTGCAATGTGAAATGCCATCGTGAGATGTTCCTCCATTGTGAAAAGCTCCATTCTGAGTCTCTGCTTCAGGTTCTATTCAATAAAACTGACTTTGACTGACAAACTATTGACAAAAACTCCATGCTTGATATTGCCCAAAACTGTGTTTTACAACATTTTAACAAGGTTTAGACTTTTTAATGCAAAATGCCTTGATGAAGCAAAAAAAAAACATTTGGTTTGGGTACAACAACAGAATCGGATGAAATTTTAGTGGAAACTAGCTGGGAGCACACTGACAACAACGTTAGTCTCTGTTTTCAATTTACTCACCTCGTTTGACCACAAATTGGGCTGGAAAGATCAAAACCCTAATTTTCAGACTTGGCCAAATTTCCGTTTAAGCTCACAGGCGGGCACATCCCTGGAAATCAGATAGCAGAAAGAGCGAGAAAGAGAAAACAAAGCCCGAAAGACCGAATGGAGCAAAATTTAGGGGGTCCCCATCTTGAATGGGGCGATGTGTGAAAAGGTCACAACAGGTCGTTTACATGTATACATTGTGCACACATATCTAAATGTATAGACATATCGATACATACGTACGTTAAGCAGATGGATGTGCTCATATGCATGTGTCAACATGTATATATGCATACATACGTATACACAAGAGTATATATGGTTATACGCATGTATATACGTACACACCCCGCCTAATATTTTTGGTGAAAATAATATTTTAATATTATTGTCTAGGAAATTTACATATATATGTATGTATAAATGTATATATCAATAATGTGATTATAATTTATGATATATACATAAATACATAAATGAATGTGTAAATATTTATATATTTATATATATTATAAAGTATAGAATATATGTATTAATGTTAAGTTAATATATGCATATATATAAATATATATATGTACATTACGATAGTAATGTCGGAAAATATATATATATATAAATATATATATATATATATAAATATATATATATATATAAATATATTAATACTTAATAAAATACATATATTATAAAATATATAAATATACAATATCAAATATTTAAAGTGAAAACATTTATGAATTCCAAGGTGAAAATATTTACAAATATTTAAATGAATAAATATTGAACTCTAAATAATAAAGTTAAAAGAATTATATCTTTTAACATATGCAATTTATTGGATAGGAATATTTTAAAAAAGTAGCCGCTAGTCTTAAGGAAATATAGAACTTCATAAAAGTATCGAACTTTTCTTTGAGACAAATATTTGAATGCAAACATTTGAAAAATAAACAAAACTGAGCAAAGAGCTTTCACGTGGAAATAAGGAAAGCTTCAACACAGCAAAAATGGAAAATAGGGAATGCCAACAAAGTTTTTGTGCTGTAACAAGCTGAGACTTGACCAAAAACGCAGCAAAGTGAGTCATTCATTTTTTAGGCGCATGGCAAAAACGTGTTTCCTGTAGGTGGCATTTTCTAAGATTTGAGTTGTGTTGGCGTTTAAATTAGTACCTCTGGAGTGCTGATTGTAAACGTTCAGCTATTTCAAATGTTTTGCAACACTTCTTCGTTATTTAAAGAGGAGAAGTCCCTCTCTACTGGGAGCAATGCGTAGGGAAGGGAAATGTAAACTAAAGTTCCTATCTTTTTATGCTTCAGCGGCAGGACACAAGGGTGCACAAACACAATGCGCCGTAGCTAAGCTTTTTCTCTAGTTTCTGCAGATCTCAACTACGACTAATCTAACTTTTATCTATCCAATACCTCCAAGGTAAACAGAGCATGAGGGTAAAGGAGCGGGAATGGGTTGGTTGGATCACCTGAATTCGCCGTCTCCTGAGAATATGACCGAGGCTCTGAACTCTCGGGTATACACCGGGATAAGGTTGGTACAAGCAAACGCTCTATATGGTAAACTAGATCTGAGACCTGCCAAGGAGGAGGGACTCCTATCCGAGGTGTGGTCTAGGAAATAGTTTACGAGAAACAACAAATTTATGATGCCTTGGCCAGCGAGCTTGCTAAGGAGGAGGGACTCCTATCCGAAGTATAGCTTGAAAGTCAACACATTAAACAACAACAAACGATAACTTGCCAATAACAAATGTCCAAGGAGGAGGGACTCCTATCCGAGGAGGGAAATGAAACAATGAGCTATTAAACACAAGACGTGGACACAACTCAAAAAGATTGACCAAAATGCAAGCGCCTTCTGATATTCTCCTTCAAAGCTTCATCAACGAATTACAAAGGTTGGGAAAGCAAAGGCACAAAATCATGCACAATTACAATCGACCAACGAACTCTCATCCAAGAGTGAACAAATATCTGCTTTCAAAGTTGTTGGCAACAATGGCGCAGCAATTTTGCATAGCAAGTAAAAGTTAAACAAATAATGAGCCCAAGGCTCTTATTTATAGAACTCAAAGGAGTGGGCAACCCCAAAATCTCCTTGAGTTAACAATGAGTTCTTGCCAATCAATTAGCAAGATTTATTCCTAAAAAGGGGGAACAAGCAGTTAACTGGAAAACTACTTCAGTTAATTGAAAGTCAACAAAGAGTCAACTGGAAACTACTTCAGTTGACTGAAAGTAAACTAAAGGTAAACTTTAATGAAAGTATCCCTCCAAAATAGACATCCACATTTAGTGGAGATCTAAGATCCACAAATCATGGAAGTCAAATAGACATCCTTAATCAGTGGGATCTGACAATGCATGATTTAAGGAAAGTGGAGTTAAACTTGGAAAGAAGCATCAAGTTAACTCCAACTACATTTAATATCATCTTGAGTTGACTTGGAAAGAAGCATCAAGTCAAACTCAAGTCTCATAAATGCCACTTGGAGGGTGTATGGTGTCCCTTTTGGGTGCATTTATAATTCGCCATTAATCAGCAGTGTCTCTATGCATTGATTGACTTCATCAGCTTCTGGGGAGTTAATGCTTTGTAGGATGATGATGTGGCGTCGTAGCATGATCTCACCCGTTGTGAGCTGATTTCCGAAGTCAATACACTAAGATGCTGCCTCTTCAAACTTGGTTGATAAAGCTGCTACCTTAGCCAGCTTGCAACCATCTGGATCATCAAGAAAGGTACTGCGGATGACATCCCTGAACTGGTTCTGTACAGTAACCATCTCGACGTATTCTCCTCCCTCACGCTGATATTCCATGCAAGGGAAAGATATCACCAACATTCTTGCGAAGTGGATAATAGTGGCAAACACCCGTCTGTAATCAATCAACTCTACTGAATGAGCGTCGTACGCTTTCACCTTGTACGCCAATTGTTCCTTCCAAGCAAAAAGATGTTGCTTGTTTTCCTCAAAGTAAACTGATTGATATGCCAATTGCAAATCTGCAATTGTGCTTTCGTCTTCAAGCCTCTTTTCTGCAATCCTTTGTTCTGACTGCTGGATCTCTGCATGAAGTCCATGTGCTCTATCCCGTAACTGGTATAGGTTTGCCAGTATACATCTTCCCTTGAGAAAAAACTCTTCCACTTGATCTCTCAAGTGTTTACCGAATGTTATCAATTGTCGATGATTTTGTTCGGCA
The DNA here is from genome assembly GCA_007258455.2 of Sequoia sempervirens. Classification (NCBI taxonomy): domain Eukaryota; kingdom Viridiplantae; phylum Streptophyta; class Pinopsida; order Cupressales; family Cupressaceae; genus Sequoia; species Sequoia sempervirens. The sequence continues at coordinate 210,583 of VDFB02388575.1, read as the reverse complement.
GGGAGATCTAGTAGTCCTGCTGGTAAGGCTGAGATGTTTGGTGTGCCATGTATCAAGTTGGTTATGGAAGACCTCAGTTTCTGATTTTCAGCCTTTAAGGCTGCCTTTTCTTTACCATCCTTTGCCATCCTTTCTTGTGCGCTCACCGAAGCTATTCCAAGAAGGTCTGCCTCCACCTGTCGTGTAGTCTTCCCAAGGTTAAGTTGAGACAAAGTGTAGTCTTCGACTTGGACCTCGTGTATGCCTTTTTCTACTGGTGGAGCGGTAGTCTCTATGATGATCTCACACTCTGCATTCCTTTCTATGTGAACTTGTTTCTTTAACTTCTTCGCCGACGTGTCTTGTGGGACGTGGTCGAATTTAGTAAAGTCAAGTTCATATGAGGGTTTTTCCCTCTTTCTTCCTAGGAAGCCTTCAAGCCAAATAGAATCTCGGCGAACTTCTCTAGGAGGGACGTGAGGCCCTTGAATGCTAGATGTGTGAGACTGTGCTGGAGCATTGTCTCTCGATGGCGAATCCAAGTCGATGAGGACTTGTGTCTGCTATGATACTGGTGATATTGGCGGCTCTGTTTCCATAACAGGAACCGTTTCTGTTGCTGCTTCTACTATTGTTGCTTCTGCCATTGGCTTAGCCACTGGTTCTTCAACAACTACTGCTGCTGGTTCCTCCGTGATAACTTCTGCTGAATCAGGGGTAGCAGTCTCTATTCTTTGTTCTGGGGCAGCAATATCCGTGATTATTTCAGGACTATGTGTGGCTTTCTCCACTGGTGTCCTCTGTGTTCTAGGCTTTGATATCCTCATCCCTCGGGGAGGATTGCACCATTGCTTCTGCCTAAGCTTCTTTTTTGAAGTGGAAGGTGGTGTAGACTGAACCTGTGGCGGCTCTGCTCTGTGAGGTATCACCTTGATTTCTTGCTGTCGAGATAGAGTTGGCTATTTCTAACCACTCTACTCGTTCTCTCTTCTATAGACGTGTCTTCTTTGGCATACCAATCCACTCTCGGGAGCGGTTGGGAGTCAACTGAATCAACGAAGAATGAGGGGAGAGTGACTTCCCCTTTATCATCGGACAGGCCCTCGATGTCTGCTGACATAAAATCAGCAATTTGTGGGAGTCTGAACCTGCTGTAGTTCCTTCTTCGCACTTCATACTCGTCTTTGCAATTTACCCAATAATCTTCCATAGAAGACTTATGTGACGAGTGTTGCTCGAGGTGTGCTGCATAGAGTCCTCTGGGATCATAGGATCTTCTATCAATGAGATACTTGAGGTTAAACCTCGCTGTTTCCTGACTCATCATCTTAGCATCTGCCGCGAATCCACATCTATATAGTCCCATCTCAATGGGAAAGTTAACAGTTGTCTTCCTCTTCAAGCGCAAGTAGACATGAACTTCGGACAACTGTCTCAGGAATTCCATGAAGACTACCCTATCTGAAGGGTATCTTGGTAGCATGGCGGGGTGGCCAATGTAGCCATACACGCGTATGTAGGAGAACGTAGGAAATTGGATGAACAAATCTGCCCAATCCGCCATTGCCTCTCTGGCTGTCTGTGAAATATGCACGTGCATCTCATGGTTAAGCTCACGTACTGTGTGCATAGTGAAGTGATCACTTGTTTTCTTGAAGTGTCTTTCCGCTTGAGTAAACTCAAGACGTGTGAAATGTTCGTGAACCTTCTGCACACCTAAGGTTCCCACATTGTTCAATAACCTGAATTCACCTTAGAAGGCTATCAAGTATACCAGGTAAGAGCACATGTGGAACCTATGAGCTTCCAGATACCCAGTGATTTGTCGGTGGAGTGTCACTAATCAAAGTGGCCCAGTCATAATATTCCCTCTTGCCAATGATTTTAGCAATGATATAGTACATCCATGGCTGGAATTGACGACCATCTTCTTCTCCAGTGATTCTATTGAGTAGAGTGATTAACACTGCGTACTCATCTTTACATTCTCCTCGTTCCAACAACTTAGGCAAGCTTGCCTTTGTCACTTTTAGCCATTTTTCAGCCATAACCTTTTGACATTTGTCCTTAGCTGTCTCAAATGCCCTCTCACATTCCGTCACTGATATGACTTTGCTGTTAGGACATGATGGAATATCAAAACACCGTTCGATATCCTGAGGCTTTAGACTGCAAACAATTCTTCCATCTGCTGCTCTGATTTCTCTGGTGGTAGGATTGTAATGCTTGATACAAGCGATTACAAGCTCTATGCTCTGTAGTGTGATGGGAATTGATGCGGCCTGCAGCAACCCGGATTCTTCAATATTCTGTAATGTGATTTGATTCATGCCTTCTAGCTGCTCCAAATCAACCACTGGATTTACTTGGTGTAAATTTGTATCAACTGTTTTCAAGTAATCATGGAGTAAGACCATCTTGGTCTCGTATTGTACCTGGGAGTACTGCATCTTGAAAAACTTAAAGATTGACTGTAATCTTGACCTTGTTCAGATGATTTTCGGAAACCCTTGAAAATAGCGCCTCGCCGAGAAGTATTTTTTTGGAAAAAATCTGGCACATGGATTTTGTTCATGCTTCAATGCTGAACAAACCCAGTTCCTCAGAATTTGGATTCTGAAACTTTTTCGGAGAAACCCCCAAAAATAGGGGCAACAAGTTTGCTGATTTTGGAAAATTTGTCGAGATGGGTTTCTCTGGAAAATAATGCTGAATCTACCCATTTGATCTGATCTGATGTAACTTGTTGCTTTTTCTGTCAAATGCAAGAAAACCTAAGACCAGAAGAGAGGAAATAGACAGAAGGTGGATTGGAAGTTTTATCTAATTCCCTGAAAAAAATCTATCTCTGGGTCCAATCCTCAAAATAGCAATCCTCCTCTGCTTCAGATCTGCAAGAAAAATTGAAGAACGGATGAAAACCTTGTTTAGATCTCTAATGGCGTCCTTGAGAGCTTGTGGCTGATCTTGATCTCTTAATCTGCAATGAAATAATGAAATGGGACGCCTTCACCTTGAATATATATGTTTAAGCTTTAGATCGATAAGTTTGGGGACCTAACTCAAGCTCAAAAGGTGATTTTGGCTCGATCTAAAGTTGAAAAGGTGATTTCCACCAATCGTGGAGTGTTTTAGCCAACTTTAACTCAAAAAGCTCTTGACTTAGTCAACAAATTGACCCTTGACTTCTTTAGGCGTCCCTTTTGGTTTCTTGCAAACTTTTAAATATTTTCTCTCCTGAAAGCCCTCTGTTTGATCTTGAATCTAGCGTTATCTGTTGATCCTGAGATGTTGCGAACACATTCACTGCGGAGCTGGATCCAAACTGGAAAGAAGTGCCTGGGAGACATGATGATGAAAAGCTAAGTTTAGGGCTTCAAAAGAATGGGTGCCTTTTCCAAGAAAAGGCTCTTTTGCTAATGCCTTGGTGAATTTTCAAACTTTGTTCTTCAGCCTTTTGAAATGACCTCTCGTGCTTTGATATGGATTTCTCGTTGATCGGAGAGTCAGATGATTTCGCTTGACATCTCATCGGGTACCCAGCGATGTTCTGCCAAGAATGACTCACTTCAAAAAACCTGGATCTTATGTTAGGGTTCCTTTATTCAAGGGCGCCCCTCCTTGAAAAGGGCACTTTTACCTTTTGGCCTGATCCTCTTCATCTGAAAAGTTGCCTACTTTGATCTGGATTATTCGTTGAATGCTTCGTCAGATGTTGGTGCTTGCAGTTGCGTTTCCGAGATCTACTTGAGCTGAGAAGGTTATCCTGGGAAGCCTTTTGTCATTTATCAGCATCTGGAGGTCAAGAAAGAAGGGCGCCTTTCTTTTGGAAAGGCTCTTTTTTCTTAGAACTTTGCCGTTAACTGTGGTTTCCTGACATTTCCTCAATTGCCTCTTTTCGCTTTGTCAGCAGTTGCTTGTGATCTATTCATCAGATGATCTAGATGTTTGTTTCACTGTTGAGCCAGCAATCAAACGTCAAGAATGACTGCTTTGGATGATCTACTGACTGCATTTGACCCTCAAAGATCATGGGCGCCCCTGCTTGAAAAAGGCTTTTTTCAGCATTTTGAGTTTTCTCCTTCGTAACATTTCCAGAGTTAGTCAAATTTTGACCTTTTTCACTTTCAGGAATCTCCTTCATCAAACAGCATCATTTTTGACCTTTTCCGCCATGGTTGTGTCATTGAAGCTTTTGGAGTTTAACTTTCAGCACCTGGTACTGGCCAATCTGCCATTAATGGCTGCAGAGGTTCTAACTTTGTTCCTGAAAAATAGAAATAGACCCACCAAAGTAAAACATGTCTTTTAATGATTCTGACTTGACCAATGTGATCGTGAAGCCTTTTAATCCTATCAAAATCATTTTCAATCATTTCTGGGAAGGTCCTATTTTCGGGGGTTTCCCTGAAAATAGGGGCGAAAAACCCTAATTTTCAAATTTTTCAGAATTTTGTATGTGTGTTTTTTGACAGAAACTCACCAAGATTCTATGATTGGTTTGACCTAAAACTGACTTAACATGGAATTTTAACAAGATTTAGCTCAATTTATACAGAATGCCAAAAAAATTAATTTTGGGTACAACAAGTTGAAATTTTCTGCATTTACTGGTTCTATGGAGGTTGATTCACTCCTTTGTAAGGTGACTTAGGGTTTAGTCACTTGCCAAGTGACGTTTGACTGAGTTTATACGCCTGGTTGTCATTCTACAGGCCCAAAATGGAGGAAACAGTTGCAAATACGTGCCTATAAAATACTTGCCTAGCCATCCATTGAAAGATATCCTTTGTGCAAGTTGTCTTTGGCGAATTTGAGAGCTATCTTGTTTAGTTTCTAGCTGCTGTGAGTTTGCTATTGCTGCATTTCATCATATTACTTAGAGTGTGAGAACTAGAGCCTTAACAGCTGCAAATAATAGACTGTGCTAAAATACCTTTTAGGAAGAAGTGAAATAGAAATTTCTATTAGAGAAGTGTGATTTAGAAAAAGTGATTTGAAGGAGTTGTTTATATTTGAGAGAGATAATCTGCAAAACTACCATCTTCAGTTGGGAATTCTGAAAGTTGCTGCTAGAACAGTGCTGGGAGAGAAGCTCATTATAATAGGCATGCTATCTAAATTGTAATTTTTGCTTGAATGCTGTTCTATTTTATTCTTGAGTTTGCTGGTTGCAATTAGTATGTTATATGCAAATAGTTCATAGAAAATTAATATTGTTTTGATAAGCTTCATAAAGAATAAATGCGTAAGGGATTTCATTGTAATTGAAGGGAAAATGAATGAGGAATATTAATGCAATTAAGGGTAAATACTTGGGAAAATCAATATATTTTAATGACAGATTAAAGGATTTATGGAAAAAGGGGTTTTAAGAAGTGAATCAATTGTTTAAAAAGCTTAAGGGTAGCTTAACTTAATATGCATTATGCTATGAAGGATTTTTATGTGCATTTTCTTGAGTTTACAATTTTGTATGATCTCCGTATATGGAGAATATGTAAAGTAAATAATATCTACTAGGAACGAAATGACATCAAACTAAGTATGATCCTTAGCTTATGTTATTAGGTTAACTCTGACAAGCTTCACTCCTAGGATAAAGATTTTCGGAATTAGGAGCTAGGATATTGGATGCTTGTTTATTGGCTCATTTCTAGTAGACTGTTTGAGGTAGGAAGTCTGGGGTAAACTGAACCCATTGAAGGACATAGCCTACGCATAGAGTAAGGTAGCCCAAAGTCAAATCGGCCTTGAGTAGTGTAAGTGATAGATGACTTACTCAGTCGTTTACTGAACCAAAATACTATGGCCATAGTAATGTAATGTACCTACATCCTCTTAGATTGGGAGATGAGTAAATTGTCAGTTCACAGTGATCCAATAAGTACATACTAGTTTGGGATTGTGGGATACAAGAATCTAGTTATGTAGGACACACCACTATGCTTAGTTGGTTAACAAAATCGGTTACTCAACCAATCTCTTCGACGAAGGGAGGGCTATTCATTGAAAAATGATGTGCGGGAGACCGCAATATTAGTCCATGGTTGGCGGAAAAGCACCCGAGTGATGTTTCTCCTCCACAATCAGACATCTGAAGAACCAAGATTTGAAAGGGAAGATCCTGGACCGTCTGTCTTCTATTTGTGCAAAAGTTGTTTAAGCTGTGTATGTACTCTTATGCTTTCGTACTCTGTTATTCATTTTGAAATGGTAAAAGTTATTTTATTGTGAAAAGCTTTGAAAATGTATTTTTATGATGTATTTCAATTTGAAAAGAAAAGCAAAATTTTATTACAATGTTATTTACTCGTTTTCTTTTGTTAAAAGTTATAAAAATTAAGGAATTTTTATTTCACGTATAGGTTAGGTCGTTACATGAATGATTTGTTTTTTAAACATTGTAAAAAACTGCTTTGCTGTTGGGGACGTTCCCTGCTGTCTTTCCATATTCAAAATACCTTTGGGGATGAAGATAGGGGTTTGAAACTTTGAGGGCTGGGGAGGCATCCCTGTGGAACACAGGCTGATTTCCAAATAACAATAGAATACTACTTTTTCTGGTCATCCATTTTGTTTAAAGTGATTTCTTTGTAATCTTCTCTTAATTATTTAAATATATTTGACCTTTTCCCCCAAAAAAAATCACCAAGAGAACTTTAATATAGTAAAAACCCTGAATAAGATGATCTCATGGTCATTTTCATTGCATCTATTGTTTTATAATGATGATTATAAAGTTCCTTACAAAAATTGATGTATTGGCCAATGCATATCCACTACAATTTTGCATGCTCTTGTTGTTGTTATTTACACAAGGAGGTGATTCCTTACAGTGCCCTTTAGAATCTGCAGGGAATTGACATGGAACTATTTTATATATAAGGGTGATATTATTTTGTAGCTATTTGAAACTAAAGCATATTGGGGGTACTCTCTTGGGTATCCCTGGTAGGTCCCTGTGGAGACGGTATAACACTTGTCTACAATCCAAGAGAGGCAGCTTCACATGTGTTGAAAATTTCTTGAGTATCATAGTTTGTGCATAATGAATTTTTTGGATTTTCTTTTTTCCTTCTTTCTTTTGGTTTAATAGTTTTGAGACCTTTTTGAGGGCACTAATCTGGAAATGCCTGGTAGTTCCTATGAAGACAATGCAAAGCTTTTATCTAAATCAATATTAGCAGCTTAACATGTGTAGAAAAATTGATGAGTACCATAGCTTGTGCATAATCAATTACTTCCATGTTTTTTCCCCTTTCTTTTGGTTCCATAGCACTGTATTTTATTTGTAGTTATGTGAGTTTTAAGCATTTTACTTATGCAAATTCAATAATCTCAGAACATTAAACAGGACACCAGAGCATCAATTATTGGAGGTACTGCTATTTCAGGTTACTGCTCTTTATTTGTAGACATTTATGCACTTACCATCTCACATTAATGTTTGCATTCATTGCACACTCTCTGAATTCTCTTTAGAATGTTTGTGGTACTAGAGTCATAGTTTGCAACCTTTTTTTTGGTGCTATCTACTGATCCTATATAAATTTGATATTATTATGCAATATGCTTTTGGGAACTCTTAAGATGTAATTAACAAGTTCAATGTTATATATGAACTTCTTAGACAAGTTTTCTTTTCCATTGCATAAAATTTAGCTCTAGAATGATATGATTGAGCCCATTAATCATAATTATGTTTCTAATTTTGTATACCATACTACACAATGAGTTTGTTCTTTATGAATCCATAAATTCCATGTTTTCTCTTGTAGGAATTAAAAGTAGATTACTACATTCAGCTGGTGTAGACATTTTTATCTTCAAGATTCTTCAACCATTTCTAGCAAATCATATGCCCCTTCTTGGAATGAAAACTAGATTACTACATGCAGCTCTTGTGGACATTATTAATCATCAGGGTTTCTCTACTACTTCTAACAAATCATAGTTGACTATCTCCCAAAAATGCTAGGTAAATGTTAGGAGGAAAACTAAATGGTGAACATGTACTAATACTCATATGGATGTAGCATGCATTGAAAGACTTCCAAATTCTCATTAAAACTCTTAGATATTCTTGGGACTAAAGTAAATAGCTTGCATTGCATTTTCTTTAAATAGGTTAATTTAGGGTTCTATAGGGTTCCTTCCCTAGAGAAAATCTAATATCTTGCAAAATATCAAAAATCCCAAACAACCAATGTGCAAGAAGGAAACATAAAATACCCAAGAAAGAAAACAAGAAATAGCTGAAAATAGGAAACAAGCCCACACCTTGTGAATAGGCCAAGTCTGCCTTCTTATGAAATCTAAGCATCATATTAGAAGAGGAATTGTTTTTGTAAGGGTGTTCTTGGAAGAGATAGGAGTTGAATCACCCAAAAGAGATGAACCACAACTAGGATTCAAAGACAAAATGACCTGTCCATTGAAAAAGAAAGGAGCCAAGTCCTGAAAAGATGGAGGAGATCCACCATCCAAGGTAGGTGAGGCTTGATTAGGCATAAGGGGAGTTGGATCTAGGGGGGAATGAGCCTCTACCAATGAAGAGGAGACAAGCATAGGAGTAGAAGAAGATCCAATGGGAGAAACCATTGGAGGAGACAACTATTGGTGCTTAGAAATATTGGGGGAAGTAGGAGAAACACTAATAGGGGACCCCTAGGGATAGCTGAAACAAGTTGATGACAAGGCTCAACATCCTTCCACCAAGAGGAAGACTCATAATGCTTTTTTAGGTTGTGAACAACCCCCCACCACATGACCTAGTCCAAAGTAAGCTTCACAACTATAAACCAACGCCTTGTAACCCAAAAATTGCTTCCAAACATGATATCCAACTTTAAGACCAATCTTTTTAGAAGACCCTAGAAATATCCATTTTAGCATGTAGTCAAGCAACAGTGGGATGCAAGTGAGAAGCCATTTCAAGAGAAATAGAAATAATATTATCAAGGCATCACATTTAGATGATAAACAAGGTGAAATCCAAAATTGTAAGTGAAAGGTTAGGAAGCCTCACCCAAACCAACAACACCAAAAACTTTTAGAAGAGGGATTTGTTGTGACCTTTTCACACATCGCCACATTCAAAATGGGGACCCCCTAATTTTTGCTCCATTCTGGTCTTTTGGCTTTGGTTTTTCCTCTCTTTCTGCTGTCCGCTTTCCGGGGATGCGCCCGTCTGTGAGCTTAAACGTGAAATTTTGGCCAAGTCTGAGAATTAGGGTTTGTACTTTCTCTGGTCAATCTGAGGTCAAATGAAGTGAATAAATTGAAATCTAAGACTAACGTTGATGTCAGCATGCTTCCAGCAAGTTTCCATTGAAAGTTTCATCAAATTTCGACAACTTACTATTTTTAGTAAGCGTCCAATTCAGGGCGTTCTTTCAGCATTTTTGAAGTTTCGAGCATCACGATGCATTCAGGACATGTCAAGCTACTCGTCTACAAGTTTTGAGCTGAAACAGACAACTTTCTATTTTTAATAAGTTCAGCTTCTACAGCAGATTTTAGGGTTTATATGCAGAATTCTTCAATGCATGTCTGGAGATTCTTTCTGGGTTTTCTGAAACCTACGCGATGGTATAACATGCAAAATGAGCCAATGACTTTCAAAATTCAACTTTCAAAGGCTATTTTTAGGGTTTGCATGTTGAGATTTTCTTTGCATGTCTGCACATTCCTTGTGGGTTTTTTGAGACCTTCGCAACGATGTAACATGCAAACCAGGATCAAAACTTTTTCAGGAGCCGTCTTTAGAGGCTATTTTTAGGGTTTGCATGTTAGGATTTTCTTTGCATGTCTGATGATTCTTTATGGGTTTTTCAAGAGCTACGCATTGATGTGACATGCAAAGCAAGATGATCAATTTCAAGACTTACTATTTTTATGGTGCATTCAAACCGGTGCCCAACAGAGACCACTGCAGCGGTAGCGAAGCGAGTCAAGCGGAGGTCGTTTTGACTGATATACATATACAAGACAAATTAGGGTTTCCAACTTGGGACCAAAATAAGGGTAAAATGTCAATTACGAAATCAAATTGTATCCCATTGCGATCATCTTTCAAGCTATCCATAGGTAAAATTTAAACAATCAGGCAACACTATTTATAGTAAGGCATTCTAAAAACTGGCTAAAAATAGTAAATCAACTTAGCGGTGCGGTGTGAGCGGGCAAAAGTCCCTTTCGATGAGGAGCACGCCGATGAATTTCAAGTGGAAATGGGTTGTGAAATTTCAAGCAGTACGATTACTTTATAAATAGTAAACCACCTTCAAAAATGTACTATTTTAGTAGGTCGACTTGAGATGGTAGTGTCTGAGCGAGGCTACGTGGAGTTAGCGAGGATCCTGTGCTTAGAAATTCATTGTCAATCCGGAAAAACAGTGGCAGAAATTAAAGGACTTACTACGTAGTAGGGTGTGGGCGCATATGTCGACCTATGATGCACTTCATCGGTTGTATTGGTGAAGAAGAAGGACGTATCACTTCGGATGTGTATTGATTATAGGCAGCTTAACAAAAGGACAATTAAGAACAGGTACCCTATTCCACGCATTGATGAGTTGATTGATGAGTTGCACGGAGCTGTCTTCTTTACGAAGATAGATTTGAGATCGGGGTACCACCAGATTCAGATGAGGGAGCAGGATATTGAGAAAACCGCTTTCAGGTGTCATTGCGGTCACTTTGAGTTCTTGGTTATGCCCTTCGGGTTAACTGTTTTCTTCGAGCGACTATGAGCAGAGTTTCGGTGCTCGATTGAGGAGATTTGTGTTAGTCTTCTTGGCGACATTACGGTTTTATAGCGGTCATGGGATGAGCTTGTCGGCTCATTTGGATACGATCTTAGGTATCTTAGCGAGACGAGGTCTTTCTATGCTAAGGAATCCGTCTTGACTCGATATGGAGGAGTTGTTATGTCTGGGGAGGGCATCATAGGTGCCAAGGGTGAGTTATGGACCACGAAAAGGTCAACTATGATTGAGTGGCGGTGGGACGCCACCGCAACTCGGGAGGTTTCAGTGGATTTGTGTGTGCATTTCTGATTTGTTGGTGGGTTCTCATCGCCCGCACCCTTCTTGACAGCAGAGAGGGGCTTTTGCTTGGGCAGTCACCACAGGCGCAGGAGTGCTTTGATAGATTCAAGGTGATCATGACTTCATGTCCGGTGCTAGCATTGCCCGACTTTTCGAAGTCATTTGATTTATTCTGTGATGCTTCAGGAGAGGGCATTGGTGCCGTTTTGATGCAGGAGTGTCATCCGATTGCATTTGAGAGCAGGAAACTCAGGGGTCCTGAGAGATTTTATAGTATTTATGACAAGGAGATGTTAGCCATTATGCATGCATTGGCTAAGTTCAGGCAGTACCTAGTAGGCAGCAAATTTAGTGTACGCACAGATCATAACAGCCTGAAACATTTCCTTGGACAGCAGAGACAGCCCCTGAGAATGAGGAGGCAGCAAAAATGGGTCAATAAATTTGTAGTCATATGATTTTGATATCACCTTCATTAAGGGAAAGCGAAGAATGTTGTGGTGGCCGCCTTGTCTCATGAGACCTCACAGTTGAATGCTTTGGCGCAAATCCGCAGTTGAGCACCCCAGTTATTCTTTGGTATGCTAAGAACCCTTGGGCTTCTAGCATTGTTGACCAGAATGACGGGGATGACGGTATCTTGTGTAGATGACGATATTTACAAGGCGGATTTTCAGATTCCACATTTCACGAGAGTGCAGTTACAGTTTTGAGAGCCTTTCATGATCCTCCTATGGCGGGCCATCCCGGATACTATAAGACATACAAAATGGTTCGGGAACGGTTTACTTGGAAAGGGCTGAAAACTGATGTATTACAGTATGTCCGTGAGTGTTCTGTGTGCCAGCAGAACAAGCAGGAGCACACTTATCCTGCTAGGTTGCTCCAGCCACTTCCGATACCTGACAGGAAGTGGGAGTGTATATCGATGGACTTTATCACGGGTTTGCCGAAAGCCTAGGGTAAAGATTGCATCTACGTAGTGGTTGATCGGTTGACTAAATACGCACACTTTTTCCCAATTACTACTACTTTCTCAGCATCGCAGACTGCAGAGTTATTTTTCAGAGAGGTATTCCGACTGCATGGGTTGCCTCGGACGATAGTCAGCGATAGAGACAGTCGGTTCATGAGCAACTTTTGGCAGGAGTTGTTCAGGCTTTGTGGGACCCGAGTGACACCGGTACTAGCTGCATCAGCAGACGGATGGGTGAGCGGAGATTGTCGATAGAGTGGGTGGAAAGTTATTTAGCGTGATTATATAGCTGGTCCAGCGAGGGAGGCGTGGGTGAGATGGATTTATTTGTCACGAGTGTGTTATAACAGAAGCTCACTGCCTTGGCCCGATACGGATGACACCACTTTATGGCTTTACAACAACTCGGTAGCCCAATATGCGGATTTTGACCATGGCGATGGCGGTGCCAAGTCACGGGGATATGATGCAGAGTCGACCCAGGGACATTTTGGGGTCTCTCCCAGGGACAATATCCGGTAGACACCGGAGATCAATAGAAGTAGTATCTTGATCGGAAGAGGGTTAGCGTACTTTTGAGGGTGGGTGATGTGGTGTGCCTCATGTTGCAGCCGTGTCATTGGGGTCTACTCTCCCGGGAAGAGTGCAGAATGGGAGAAACTAAGAGCCTCGCTACTATGGTCCATTTCTTGTTGTCAGACGAGTGGGCGAGGTTGCTTATGAGTTGGACTTGCCAGCTGATAGCAAGGTCCATAATGTGTTTCACGTTTCTCGCCTGAAAAGGCATTGGGTCAGCATGTGATACCCTCTCCAGTTTTGCCACCCCTTGATGACGAAGGGAAACTGATATTAGTACCTGAGGCCATCCTCGAGATGAGAGAGAGACACCTTCGGAGGCGGGTGATCAGGGAATATCTGATCAAGTGGAGAGATCTGCCAGTTGAGGATGCTATGTGGGAGTCAGAGGAGATTTTACAGCATCTAGAGTTGAGATTGCTTGAGGACAAAAAGCAATTTCGGGGAGAAGCGAGGCTGTGATGTCCCCATCCCTAGTAGTAGCAGTACAAGCCAGCGAAATTTAGCCTATTATTTAGATCTACGTGGTGGCCAGGGTGTCACGAGAGGAGATCATCTGGGGCAGTTGCTCAGTGTTTGGTAGCTCCAGTGTTGCAGTTGTGTCAGGTTGGGCCTTCGCAGAATCTTCCAGAGTGCATTTTCGGGAACTTTCTATTTTTAGAAAGTTAGGTCAGGCGGAAGCTGCTATTTTGGGCAGGGCACCTGGTTCAACTATTCAGCTCAGAGTCGACCCAGTTCTGCAGGTTGATGATCAGACGGAGAAATAAGGAGTATTTAATGATTTATTAAATATTTAATATTTTGACTTTATATTAAAGTCACTTTATTGAAATATTTAAATATTTAATTAATTTGGCCTATTATAAAGTATTTATTATACTTTATAATAAAGTATTAATTTTTGACTTAATGAATATTTATTATTCATTAAAATAAGACGCCATTTAATTATTAAATATTTCTCCTAAGTGTTAAAGGCGAATTAAATCATTTTATTAAATGATTATTTTAAAAGAGCTTTGGGTCGAATTTTCTCAAGGAGTATATATTTTCAAGAAAGACAAAATCGAACCATTATGATGATGCTATTCAACTTTTGTCTTTTGCTCTGAGCATTGGAGTTTGCAAACCCTAGGGTTTCTGGCAGACAAACGTTTCTGGAGAACAAAAACTCTTCAGAGATTTGGCAGACTGAGGCTGTGCAATACCAGCTGAAGCTTGCACTTGGTGATTTCACACAAAGGTCACAGATTGGGCTTATTCATCTATTCAGACAGAGATTTACAGAGTTATTCATCTGGCAGTAGAGGCGACTTTACCAGGGGTCTTTCTTCAGAGATCTGGCATTTATTCTTTGAGGCCGTACTACTTTATTAGCTGCTGCAATCAGGCCGTACATTTCTGTACTTGCAGGCCGTACCATCATTTCTTGAGAGTTTTGCCTCCTGTCTTCAGATTCTTGCACTGAGATCTAGGCGCCTTGGTTTACTGGAGACCTTGCATTGGGTTTCGAGCCTGGAGATTCATCCATTCAATCTAGCCATACCATTTCTTCAGTCTGGCATCTTGCTGCAGCCGCCATCAGGTTCTTTAGAAAATAATTCATTTCTTATTCATTTGTCAATTTCCATTATTGTAAAAGCTCTAAAAAAATAATAAAATGGTGCGCCCATGTTCTCTGAGCATATTTGAGCTTGTTTCATGAAGTGTAGAATTTATTTGAATTTATTAGCATTTTAGAAGAAAATCGCAGCTTTTAGTTCCTTTGCAAAAATCCATCAAAACACAAAAAAAATCAAAAACTTGCAAAAACAAAACAATATCAGTTTGGGATTCGGGTTGAGAACCACCAGGGTTCTTACATCAGGTAGAAGCAGCGTTCGGTCACGATCAACACCCTTCAGGCAATGAACATGCAAAATTTGAAGGCATTTTGAGCAATTGCTATTTTTAGCAGGTACAAGCAGGCACCTGACACTAGCAGCTTAATCACATCCCGAGAGTCAACACAAAGCAAAATCAAGCTCTTCAAAGTCAAAAGTTAATCCAAAGCACAAAATTTGGGGAACTTGCTAAAAATAGAAAGTTAGGGTTAGTGTTGTACCCAGAACAAATTTTTTTTGCTTCACTAAGGCATTTTGCTTAATTAAGTCTTAATCCTATTAAATTGATGTCAAATGGTTGTTTTTGGGGTTTTCAAATATGGAGTTGGTGTCAGTGTTATGTCAGTCTGTTAATGAAGAGATTTAAGAAAAATGAAAATTTGAAGAAAAATCATCAAAATTTTCTATCTCTGAAGAAGGGAGCACTTTTTCAAATGGGCGCCCTATCTTTTAGGGGCTCAGATCCTGTTTTTAGGGCTTGTCACCTCCAGTAGACATTTGTCTGGCATCACGTCAGCTTCGCAGTGAGCTATCAAGCCTGTCAAATGGACCTGTTTCGAGCAAGTTGTGGAAGATACAGCGCAAAACGAGGCGAAGCAAGAATTGGCTAACACTGGAGAGAAGCGCAACTTTTGAGAAAGGCGCCCATCTTTTTGAGGTGCCAGATGTAAGTTTTTGACTAAATGCCATCCAAGATGTTTATTTCACATTTGTTAGAGCTTCGCGACGCATCCGTCAGTGGGTGAATCTGAGTTGCTGAAGTACCTGACCTGAGGTCAAACATAGGGTCAAATCTTAGTCAAAATATCAGAGGAAAACGCAAAAGAGCACATTTTAAGAAAGGCGCCTGAACTTTTCAAGCCTTTAATACTTTCTTTCTGATGATATCAGATATTCAATGTGTTCGTGTTACGCTCAGCTTTCCGTTGCTTGTCTCCGTCAGATCAGAGGATGTCTCAGCAGCTTGCAGTCGAAGTTTTTATATTATTTTTGTCATTTCCAGAAATGGCCGTCTGGAGGAAAAAGTGCAACTTTTCAAAAAGGCGCCCTTGTTTTTCACCCCTCATATGATGTTTTCTTGGGAAATGTGCCTTTGCAGCTGTCGTGCAAAATGAGGTCAGCTCTGCAGTGAACTTGAGATCCAGTCCTGAAAGTTGATAAATCAGAAGTTATGAAGGATTTTATTTTTTCCATCGTATGAGATGCAAAAGTCGAAATTTGACTGTTTGAGAAAAAGCGCAGCTTTTGAAAAAGGCACTTGGATTTTTGAGCCTTCAGATGTCAGTTTTATGGTTTCTAGTCTCAAGATACCTTTTGATCAGTTTTTACTCAGCTCTGCGATGCACTTGTCAGCCAGCCAATCGGAGAAGTCAGCCGGCCAGTGTCAGAGGATGAACAAAGGTCCCGACAGAGGTTTAAGCCTAAATTTTCATGAAATTTGGCTAGTCTGGAATTTGTTTTAAGAGCTCAATGTTGGATTTTCAAAAGAGAGTTGAATGGATGCCTTAACTGGAGTTCTGACTGCAATTAGACTAAACGTTTTCTGGGTTGTCATCTTCAGTTCATATTTTGGCATGTTGAGTGATCTTTCAGTTCGCATGTCGAGTTAACTAGTTTGCATGTTCAGTTAACTACCTTGCATGTTGAGTTAACTTGATTGCATGTTCACTTAACTGAAGATTATACTTGAATGTCGACTGGAGTTTACATGCATGGCGAATTTGGTTGCAATTGTGAAGTTTTTGTGAAGATGGCGCTTCATTGAGTCTCAACTGAAGTTCTAAAAGGGACGGCATGAATGATGAAGCATAGTTTTGTGAAGTTAGCGCATTCTATAAAGAATGACAACTTAAGTTTCAAAAGGGTTGCTATTTTTAGCATAAGTGTGAAGTTGGCGCATTCATTCTATGTGAACTGAAGTCTTGAAAGGGTCGCTATATTTGGAATATTTATTGCATGAAATATGGCGAATTTCTTATTGCCAACTTTAGTTATCAAAAGGGACGCTTTAGTTCTAATTTGTGAATCTAAAGCAAGTGTGAAGGATGGCGAACTTAATATGGGTTGCTAACTAAAGTCAAAATCGCATGAAGTTGTTAACTGAAGATTGAAAAGGGAAACCCTAAAGCATGGCGATTTATTTAGCATATTTGAGTTTCAGTTAACTGAAATGAGATCCAATCACAAGCCAAGCGCACTTCTTAAGGATTCCATGCCTTATGCGAATTTCATAGATGAAAATCTATTTAACCAAGCAATGGCATCCATTATTTCATCATCTTTAGCTTCGAAGTTCATATTCTTCTTGAGCGACCAACAAGCTAAAGGTGCTACAGGTGTCCGAATTCAGCATTCTTCATCCCAACGAGTTTAGATTGTTCAGAGGAAGGCGATTCTAGACTTTATTTTCACTTTGCATGCAGGTTTCATCAAGTTCTAAAGAAGGGATTGGCAGATTTTTCAGAAGTAGACAAGCAAAACTTTCTATCTTCTGTCTTATTTCTTCTATTTCTCACCTTAGGTACTTTCTTCGCATGTCAAAGAAATTCAACACATATTCAGAATCTGATCATCTGGGTTCGCGTATTTCAGCATTTGCAACAAAACCCATGTCTTAGATTTTTTCAAGAAAATCGCCCTGTAGCCTTCATTCTTAAGCTTTGTGCTTTTTTCTGAGAATCTCTTTGCATGTGGGCTTGAAACACATTTTTTCAAGAATTCAGCTATCTGGGTTTGTTCAGAATTTCGTTGTGCACAAAACCCATGTTCCAGAAAAACTTTGAAAATTTCTTTCGTTAGAGGCTATTTTTAGCCTTATCCAGAAGTTTTCAAAAAGTTCTTCAAGTATATTCGACTTTACAGTCAAAAGTCCTCATTTTCAAAATGCAGTTCAATCTCATTGATTACAAGGCCAAATCGGCTCTTGCACATAATTTCATTAAGACTTCAGATACAGACTTGAATCATGTTTATCCAGTGGTTAATCTGAGCAGTCTGGAGGGTGTTAGCAGCAATTCGTTGAAGAATCTTGAACGTTTAGGATTGCTGGCAGCGGCATCCATTCCTGTTACTACTTTTGATCTTGAGTTTGTTCTTGCTTGCATCAAGCATTATGACTCATCTTCACGACAAATCAGATCAGTTGACGGGAGGGTTGTTTGCAGTATCAAACCGAAGGACATAGAGAAATGTTTTGCTATTTCTCCTCATTCAGATAACTTTACTGTGGTTCTTGAGGCTTGTGAGAAGATATGGGATGTTGATCAACAACGTTCACAGAGGAAGGTGGCTCAGAAAATGTTGAAAGTTCAGAAGACTAACATGCCTAAGAAGGTTGGTCGTGGTGAATTCAAGGAGGAAGTTGTTGTTTTGATAACTTTACTTAATCGAGTTACTGGTCAACAGAATGCTAGCATTTTCCATTCATGGATGTTTTACCTGATTACTAGAATTCTTGATGGCACAGAGCAGTTCGACTGGGCTATGTTGATTAGTGATTGCTTACATCAGCAAATTACTAACTTTCTCAAGTATCATGAGTTTCATATGATATCATACTTGGTCTACTTGGTTGCATTTCAAGGTAGCTACAGGCTTCTAAAAACTAATGGCACTCTCGGTGTTCAGCGTGTTCATGAGTATTATCCTTAGTTGGAGTTTTCTCAATCCGAACAGGACTTCTGAGCAGTGAATGATCATTTTTCCATGAGAACCGCTAGAGATCTTGACAACGAGATGCACATTCATATTTCTGCCTAGGCCAAATCAACAATGGAGACTTGGGTGGATTGGTTTATCCAATTCCCTACTTTCACATACATCCGAGTTTATGGATATGTTGGAGAGCCCCTGATGTTGCCAAGGTATCCGTCAGACAAGATCATCTTCATGGAGTTTCTCAGGCAGTTGCAACATGTTCATTTCTTTCTTCGTAGTCGTCATAAGACTGCGGCTAATTTTCCATTCACATTGGGAATTTTCACATGCAATGCAGCAACAGATGCCAGGTTTATGTCTACCGAGATAGAAAGGTTCAAACTCAAGACTTATACTGAGAGGCGTTCCTATGATCCTCGGTCATTATGCAGATAGGTTAGAGCAAGGGATTGCACATAAGCGACGCAGAAGATTTCTGGGCTAATTGTGAAGATGAATTCGAGGTTAGTCGTCGTCACTATTGTAGACTCACTATTGGTCAGCTCTCGATTACCTATCGAGAAGATGTTGATGGTCTATCGGATTGTTGTACCTTAAACAAAAATTTTGCTTCACTAAGGCATTTTGTAAGTGAGTCTTAATCTTGTTAAAGTGTGTTGTCGGAAGGTGCGTTTTGGGGTTTTCAAATATGGAGTTGGTGTCGGTTGGGCGTGCGGTTAGTTTGAGGGTTGAGTCTGAGCAGATTAACTTGACTTCCAGTCTTGAGTTCACTTCTGATCACACATGCTTATCATCATGGAATTATCAACCACAGGAGTTAGGGTTAGGGTTTCCGGTTAGCGGTAGTGGCTTAACTGCTTTAAATAAGGGCGTGCATGCTTTGTCCAGATAGGTTATTTGTACCGGTTAAGCGATGGTAGCTTTCCGATTAATGCATAGTTTACTTCATTAGGGTTTAATAATTAATCTTGCATGCATTTGCGAGACTGTAGTTAACACAAGGTGATTTTAGGGTTCCCTACACCTTGATGTATATAAATAAGAGCTTTTGCTCATTTGTAATTAACTTTTGCTTGAGAGAAATATATGCTGCGCCTACCTTGCCCTCAATATTGCTCTTTTTGTATTGGTTCATGTGTCTTCGCTATTGCAATTAATTGTTATGCCACATAGGGTTTCATGCAATTGTAATGGTGGATTCTTTATGTCTTGTGAATCTTTTATCATTTCAATCAAGTGTTATGCCACATCGGGTTTCGTGAGATTGTGATGATAAAATCGTTTTGTGAAGTCTTTACTACTTTCAATCAAGTGTTATGCCACATAGGGTTCCATAAGATTGGCGTGGTAAATTCCTCCCATAGTTAGATCTGTTTGAACATCTTTATCATTGAAATCAATTGTTATGCCACATAGGGTTCCAAGAGATTGAGGTGATAAGGTTGTTTTGTGTTAATTTACCATTGTGATCGATCGTTATGCCACATAGGGTTTCGAGAAGTTGCAGCGATAAATCTGTTTTGTGAATCTTTATCAATATAATCAAAGGTTATGCCACATAGGGTTTCGTGAGATTATAAAGATAAAGGCTGTTTTGTGAAGGCTTTGCTGTTTCGATCGAGTGTTATGCCACACAGGGTTCCATAAGATCGTCTTAGTGAATTCTTAAATCTGTTTTGTGCCCAATAAGCTTGTTTAGATTGAGATGATAGTTGCGCCACCTTGCCTTCAAGTAGAGAGTCTAAACTCGTTTAATCCGATAGTCATCTGCTCCATTTCCTCATGCTCTGTTTTCTTGAGGAAACTGGATAGATTTAAAGTAGTTAGCTTAATTGTAGTTAATGATCTGCGAAACCAGAAAATCCTTAGCTGCAACGTTCTTGGTTTTCTTAACCTTGTGCCTCTTCCAGCTGAGAACAAAAAGATAGGACTTAGATTACTTCTCTTTTCATGCATTCCAGCACAACGAGGGAGCTTCCCCTCCTAATTTGAAGAGCACTCATTGCGTAGTGTACATAGCTGTCCGTACAAACCTGCACTCCAGAGGTGTTAGATTTTACGCCAACACGGATGATGATGGAGAAGTTCTTCTTAATTCATATGTCAAGGATCAAGTTGCTCGGCAGCCACTTCACTCACCTGATTGGTACGCCAAGGAGAATACTTCTATTGAAGAGGTTTCCAGATCAGTTATCAAGACTAGCAAGTTGTTCTTGGAGAGCAAACGGAAGCGAAAGTTAGTTCCTGTAGCAGAGCCACCAAAGGATTTGTCTTCGTTGCCTTCTACTTCTAGGGCAAGACCTCGAGTCAAGGCTATTATAATACCTCCTGAAGGGGTTAGACTCAGTGGAAACACGGGGAAAAGAGCTACTAGTAAGAGGAAGCAGAAACAAGTTGAGAATGTTCTTAAGATTCCAGTAGAGACAGTTATTCAAGCTGAACCTCACGTTGAACCTCCTAGTTCGCCTCACATACAACCTATTGACATAGATTCTGAGCCTGAGACACCAATTCAAGCTGGATCGGAGACACCTGAACCACCATAGGTTGATACATCAGGGACAGTCTCTCCTCGAATTGAAAATATTGTTCAGTCTTGTTGGTGTTGACGTGGTTTTTGAGACCGCACCAACACAGAACAAAGTTTCCCAATGGACACTCTATGCTCTCTTGAACAAAGTATTCAGCGTGCTAAGATTGCAAGTAAGATCACGCTTTCAACTCCAAGGTTCTTGAAATGCGAATAGACCCAGTTTGGTTGATGTGTATATGCTGTGTTCTTATGAGGGGACTTACGTAATTGTTCTGAATGCGTGCAATAACAACCAATATATGCTTCTGGAAGGGACTTTTATGCAAATGATTTGGCTTTAGCGTGCAAATTTCCTAAAACTAACCAAGATTATGCAAAATTTGAATGGCTGCAGAGATTTCTAAAATTTAAATTCTAATCTAAATGCAAATGGGTGTTACGCTCAACTTGAATTAACTTCGAACAAACCTTGCCTAGCCTCCTATAGGACAGCGTTAACAAAGTAAGTGCAATCTTCAAAGGATAAGAAAAATGTTCAAATCACAATCCAATGATGCAATTACCATCACAACGATGCATAACTACACATGAATTTCGATCGAAGTTAAGTGCAAAATGTTCCAGTTGACCACGCAGGACGAGCTTACCATCAGTAAGAACGTTAGTGGTATGGATAAAAGAAGTCCACTTACATCAAACATAAACATCCATATCTAATTACTAGCATGAGATTAAGTCCTAATTGAAGTCAAAGGAAGAAGAAACCTCACAAACTACTCAAAACAAAGTTTGAATTCACCATCAATGAAATGCTTTATTAAGAATAGCCCTTGTGACAATCTCTTACAAAAATTCTCAAAGGGAGAATTCCCTTTCTTCAATAATGCAAATGAAAACTACTCTAACTCAAAATTTCTACTCTCTATTCTGCTTCACTAATTGCTCACTACTCTCTGATTCTGACTATGACTACTAGAGTACAAATGAGGGGGACTCCCCCTTATATAGCTGGCCTGTCTCAACCGACGGTCCAGATCGAGTTACAATGGAGGGCTCAGATCGAGCCACCTCAGCCCTAGACGAGTTTGCCCTAAAAATTGACAAAAGGTGGAGGAGTGGCATCATAAATGCTCCCAAAAATAGCAGATTCGTCCTTTGACCACCATGAGCAATTAATGCCCACTACCCTTCTAGAAGATTCTCGTCCATGACCCGGATTCCTTTGCTCTTCTCTCTGACCGCGTACGCTATGAATCGTGCCAACACTGCGTCGACCTCTTCCTCAGAAATTGATGGAGTAAGATTCAGCTGATACTCCAAGATGGCCACCATTTGCTCATGTTTCTCACAAGATTTTCCCCAAGTCTCAATGGAATCCTGCGTACTCTGAATGATTGTTGAAAACGTGGAGATGTTTTCAAAATCCAACTGGGAAAATGTCCTCATCTCCGTAAAGAATGGCTGCAACCTCGCCCTTAGTCCTTCTGCATCTACCTCCTCGTGAGTAAGCCTCCTTGCGAACACTGCCTCCAAAGTGTTGAGAATACTCTCATGAATATTCCTCATAGCCTTTCTGATCCTGGAGGACTCCATTGCTGCAGTGTCAAAGAAACTCTTCCCAGTGAATGCTGCTGAATGCCACCCACGGAAATCATACCTATTACCTGCTTGAATTACCCCTTCATTCACCAGAGTTTGCGTGGGAACACGCATCAAAACAGCAAGACGTGGGATAGTTTTGTCTTGAAAGATGTGGGTATCTCCCCAAGCTTTCTCAACATCATCCAAGCGTGAGAGAATACCAGAGGCATTTTGAAATGCTGAGGCAAGATCTGCCATAAACTTTTCAGCCTCAGTACGGACACCATTTATCCATTTGTCCCCTTCTCGTACAGCCCTCTTCACTTCTTCAAGGCCGTTGATCGGCTCTCGTGGCAACTCTGGTGGAAGCTCTGCCGCTGGATTACCTTGAGCAACAGGATGTGCGAGATTCTGCACATACTCAACCAATGCCCTGTGCTCTTTCTTCAATCTCTTGTACTTTCCTTCCCTTTTCACCAGCCTATCCTTCAACGCCTGAAATGAACTTTCTGCTTCCTCCACCACTTGTGCTTCGGAAGGATGTCCCAACTCAACTGTGGTGATTGTATAATTCTCCGACATTGCATCACTCAAATCATGCTCTTCCCTTGGGACAGCGATATGAAGGCTGCGGGAACCTGCCTCATTGGTTTCCATCCTTGTATATTTTCTTGCCCTCTTCCGCTTAGGCGACTTACTGGTTCTGTTTAAGAGTTCTTCCATTTCAACCGCCAGGTCCGCATCATCATCTTGGTCCCTTCTGATCGCTTGTGATAGCCAATTGCGCTGGATATCATAAATGATGAGGGGATGCTCCTCAGTTGCTTCTACTTCCCGGACTTCTTCTCGAGCAGTATTTGGTTGAGGCTCAATTATTTCAACGTATTGATCACTTCCCTCATGAGTCCCAACATCTTCCTCTCCGAAGGAAAAGTCAAAGTGGGTGTCCATATCCGTTTCTTCCCCTTCATCTGGCTTATTGGCAGCTTCAGGATCATTGACGCTCTGAGTATCTATTTCCCTTGGCATTGGCTGGTTGACTTCTCCAACTTCCGGCTCTGCATTCCCCCGAGCCCTCTGACTAGCAAATAATGAAACTTCACGCACACTGGAAGAATGAGACACCAACTGAGCTGAGGACGTGTCCTCCGATCCCTGAGGTTCTGGCTGAACGGGCTCCCTTCTGGATTCTGGACCTCGTGTGAGCTGCTTCTTCCTCTTCACTAACAAAGGCGGCCTTTTATCACCCATGAGGTCATAAGTGAGGGCCACTGACCTCCTCCTTAATCTGTTAACACGCTCATCCACCCATGCTCTAGTGAATGTCATGACTGGGATAGACAGAGTGTCTAGATCCGCAATCTCTGGTTCGGTCCAATCTATTGGTGGCATCGGTGTGTTCTTCACTGCTTCATAGTCCGGATGGGTGACCCTAGTATCCTCCTCAAGTTGATCTGGCACTTGAATTAACTCACACTCCCTAATTAACTTTAGAGGCAGCCTTGAAAACATTCTCTTTCTAATTTCATCTTCACTCCCAGCATTCGCCCAAAAGTCTTCCAAGTGAGCCCTGTGTCTGTATTCCACTCCTTGCACCGTTCCAATCATTCCCTTAGGATCGAAATCCTGTCGGCTCGTATGAAGAGTTAGCTTGTAGAATTTCAGTTCATTTTCAACCTCCTTGGCTGCCTGCAGAGTGGGGCATTCCTCAAGCGAGTCTCCTAATACAATCGGAAAGTGCAAGCCTCCCTTCTTCTTCCTTCTAATGATCTTGTCATAGGCCACCAATTGCCTGGACAACTCAAGTAATATCATCCTGTTAGTTGGATACCTTGGCAATTTGTAAACATACGAATCATACCCCGGAAGCCTCAGATAGGTAAACTTCGGGAATTGGATGAACCAACACCCATATTCTTCGATCAGCGTTTGAGCCTCCTCGGATACCCTCTGCTGTAGCCTCTGCTGAAGGGTCCTTGTAATATACATTGTGAATGCATCATTCACTCTGTGGAAATCACCCGTGTGTGCAAGATGCAATTGTCTGCAGGACTGGTGAATCTTGAATTGATTATATCCGTAGCCAATTGGCTCCTGGTACGCCAATCCTCTATACTTGGTCATTCGAGCTAACATGTAAATGACATATGAGCTCATGTAAAATGTTCTCGTCCTCCTGAGACTCCAGAACTGTTCATCAATATTATCACTTATCATCTGTGCCCAATTCACTGTCTCCTTTCCCTCGAGCACTACACTGATGTAGAAGAACATCCATGGCTCGAATATTAATGACTGTGGGCTGCCATTGACTCTACTGAGAAGCATAATGATGTTGCAGTACTCTTGCTTCAGCTCCTCTGAGATTATCTGTTTCGGTAGCCTGGCTGCGGGTGGCTTTGGCTTTCGCATCCATGAGGTGTTTATCCTTTTCATGCACTTTTCAAAGGTCGTGGCGTACATCTTGTCTGCCTTTGCCTTGGACTTATACAACATGTTATCTGTAGCAAGTATCCCAAACGCCTCGCCAATTGCATCGGGAGCGAAATTAGCCATGATCATACCATCCGGTGAGCTAATAGTCCGATCCTCGGAGTTGTAGAAGTTGGCACACTCTAGGATCAACTCGGGACAACGGACCGCTGGTTGGAATCCGGCTGCCGCATACAACCCACTCTTGACAATGTTACGTGATGCATCTGTCGGAAGGTTGCCACCCTGCCCATACATTCTGCGCAGGAATGCCTCGAGGTTGAAGGACCCGAGGTTGGTGTCCGTCAAATTGCCAAACTTTGACACGATCTTGGATTCTGGGATAAAAAGCTTCTTTAGACCCTTGATAATCGCTTGCCTGGAGGCGTTCTCTTTGACAGCTTCATTGTTGGCAGCCTTAGCTCCAGCCTTGCTAGTTCCAGCAGCGTCAGCCATCTGTGAGACAAAAAGCGAACATTACACTTCCGACTTTTAAAAATAAAAAACACGTGGGATGGCTGGCGGTTGGAGTTGGCTGCAAAAATAAATGCAAGTTAGTATCCTCAGCAGCCAACTTTGACTTCTTGAGAATTAAAACTTCAAGTTTTAACAACTTGCAGCCAAAAGAAATATTCAACTCCCCACAAGAAATTAACTCGATCAATTTCAACTTCGGAAAAAAGCGTTAAGCTTCAGCAATATTTAAATCAGCAACTTCGAATATTTAACATCGGCAACTTTCAAATTATAAATTACTAACTTTGAAACCAGCTCTTCGACAGTTATACATCAGCAACTTCGAAGAGTTTAAATAAGTCTGAGAGTTTTAAACAGGCAAGTTTAAATCAGCAAGCCTCAACAATTTAAAATCAACTTTTCGAGAGTTATAAATCAGCAACTTTGAAAAGCAATCAAAAATCAGCACTTCGGAAATTATACATCAGCAATTTAAATCCAATTTGATTCTAACACTCGGCAACTTCAGAAAATTGAAAGCTCAAACAACTTCGAATTCAAACAATTTCAATCCTTCAGTATAAATAAATGATTTCAGCCTTTTCAATTTTAAACTTAAAAAACGTTTCAACTTTCAGCAAAATTAAAAAGTCTCAACACTTGGATACTTACCTCAGCAACGTGAAGAAATAAAAATGCTAAACCCTTCAAGCTTTAAATCGCAGCACTTCACAACTCTGAATCTCAGCAACTTCGAGAAATCAACTTTCAGCAACTTCAATCTCTTGCAAAAATTGAACTTATTTCCTCAGACTTTCAGCAACTCTCGAATTAAATCTCACAACTCAATTCACCAGCATAAATTTCAACTTCGAATCTTGTGAGACGAGAATGAAAATCCTCAGAGTTTTATAGCAAAAGGCTGGTGCTAATTTTAGCAGATGCCTTTTATTCCCTTCATAATGACTAACGCGTTTGCTAAATTTAAAAGGGAATATTCCAGTCGTTAGGCAGTTGTTATGACAATTTGCTATTCGGGGAGATTCTTTCCTCGATTTAAATTTAAAATTCCCTCCCAACTTCCAGTTACCTCCAGTAATTTCGAGAAAATCATTTTTACACTGATTTGAAATTATCTCAACTGCCTTTTAAAATGGCACTTTTAATTTATTAAAAATTTAATTTAAAAGCCATTTTAATTTATTTCTTCAACGCATTAAAAATTCGACATCAATCGTCAAACTTGGCTAGGCGTAATTTTATTTTCCATCCGTAATTGACTTCCAAAATAAATTCCCCTTGTTAAAATCATCCGAATTTCACAATTTCATGGGTCAAAATCGAAAGGGGGAATTTAATATTAAACTTAGGAAAATGATTAAATTAATTAATTAAATTAATTTCTCCGTCAAATTTTTTTAAAAAATTTATCGCCTGGAGAAATTACATAACTTCCAACGCCTTTTCAATTTAATCTCGCTTTGGAAAAATAAAACGCCTTTGATTTTTTAAGAAAATCACCAGTGATTTTACGTATATCATAAAAGGGGGAGATATTTAATTTTTTAAGCATTAATTTTTATTCATATCTCCTTTAATCAAAGCGCCCATTATGATTTTATTTCCAACGCCCTTTTCTTTTTCTTGATGCCTTTTAATAATTTCAAAAATTATTGCTTGATTTCTTTTGAATGTTAAATCGCTTTTAAGCCTTGACTTTGAACGCCTTTTTAATTTCACTTCAAGCTTGGGCGCATGGGATCATCTTTATTTCATGGCGCATATCATGTGTGAGCTTCCAATTCTAGTTCCAAGGGCGCATATGATACTCCGAGCATCAAATTTCTCATGACTTTGAAATTTTCAAGATCCAATATTTTCCTTCAAATGAGGGTGCATATCAATGCATGAACTTCCAGTTTGATGCGCATATATCCCACAGGCAGCTTTCAATATCAGCATAGGCGCATACGCCATGCCCAACTTTGAGTTTGGAGAGAGGCGCATTTGGGAGTGTCAACTTCCAGTTTCTACGCCTTAGTCAGATTTTTCATATAACACCAAGGGCGCATTTAGCACATAGTGCTTCCATTTTAACTTAGGCGCAATTTGAAATTCCTCAAAAGGGGCGCATATGATCCTTGATGCATCCAGTTTATACTTAGGCGCAAACCATAGGGTGAGCTTTAAGTTTTGTCACTTGGGGCGCATATCACCCTACCTCCTTCCAATTTCGACACTTAAACTTTTTAAGACTCATTTCCCAGGCAAAGGCGCATTCCAATGGGTTAACTCTTAATCTTGCCAAGGCGCATTTGACCATGTGGGCCTCTATTTGGAGGCGCATTCAATAGACTGAGCTTTCATTTTCAATGTTCTCCCTCATTTTTTAACTTGGGCGCAAATAACCCCTTGTGGTCTCATTTCGTTTGCCTTAGTCAAAATTTTAATCACCCTCCTCCCAAGGCGCATATGAGGGGTTGTAGTTTAAGTTGGGGGCGCATTTAGCATGCTTAGCTCTCAATCTTGTCATGGGCACATTTAGACCCCTTTACTTTCATTTTCCCGTACTTAGAATATTTTCCTGTTTCCTCCTTGAGCTGGGCGCATTCAGAAGGGTCAACATCCAATTTCATGAGGGGGCGCATTTGGACCCATAGATGTTCATTTTTAACACTTGGACGGATTTTAAAGTCTCTTAGCAAGGTGGGGCGCAAATCTCATGTGGTGCTTTTAATTTTAAGAGGGGCGCATTTAGACCCCAGAGCTTTTAATCTTGAAGACCATGCCTTCCTAGGCGCAAATTGCATATAGAGGTTTTGATTTCAATTTCCAAGTGCAAACTCCATTTCAAGCTTCCAGCGCATATTATATGATCAACTTTCAATTAGATAACTCGGCCAAATCTTACTCAAGGGCGCATTTAACCTAGGAAGCTTTCATTTTTACTGACTTAACCAGATTTCAATTAACTCTCCTTTATCCTGGGCGCATTTGATAGGCTCCTCTTTCAATTTGTCACGCCTAGAAGACTTTAGATCCTTTTATCTTCCAGGGCGCATATGGGGTGATCTGCTTCAAGTTTTAGTAACTTAGAAAAATTTCGTGGCTTCCTCCTTGCTAAGGGCGCATATGACATAGGCTACTTCCAAATTAAATGTCTTTGAAGAAATTTTAACCTCCTAGGCGCATTTAGCTAGCAGAGCTTCCAACTTTCCAGACTTAGTCATTTTCTGCCCCTGCTCAGCGAGTTTCAATGCCGGACTTGAAATTTTATCCATTTTAGCAAATTTTTCGCCTTCCGTCAGATTTGAGTTGATTTTCCTTTGTCAACCCTAACTCGCCTTGAGTTTCTATTTTTAGAAAGTTCGTTGAATTTCGCGCCTTCAACTGAATTTTGACCTTGGAAAGCCTGATTTTTGCCCTGCTCAAAATTTCAATTGATTGTTCTGTCGATACCTGATTCCTGTTTGTGCCGGCTATTTTTAGCAACCTGCTAAAAATAGAAATTACTCAGAAAATGCTCAGATTTCATGTGTTGAATGCCTGAAGCATGGTGATTGTCACTGGATGTTCTTGCCTGGTCGTCGTGCTCTGTCCTTGATTTTAGGAAACCCTAATTGACCTGCTAAAAATAGCAATCATCTGATTCTTCATTCTCCGTAACTCCGTTTATCTTGAAATTCGCGCCAAAGACTCTTTATCACATGTTTGTCCTGTACCCGTTGGGATTTGATACTGACCTGCCATTTATAGCTGTTTCTGAAGCGACTTACTATTTATAGTAAGTGCCTGTTTCTGAGACTTCCCTATCTCTGTTTGTTTTGAAATTTGGACAGTGTGCTCTTCGTTGGTGAACTTGCCCGTTTGTGCTGATGCCGAGATCAACTTTCTATTTATAGCCCTCGTCCAAAACGCCTTACTAAAAATAGCAGGTTCTTCGATTGCCTTCAAATTTTGCCAGCAGATTCTCGAAAGGATGTTGATCATGATGGATACTTCAGTTTTGAATATTTTGACCTCTGATTCCTCATTTTTAGCGTTGAAGCTCGAAACCCTAAGTTTGTGCATGTTGCTCAGATGAGCTCCGTTTGACCTCGTTTCAGTTGCATGATGATCAGCTTGCATTTCTGAGGTGTTGAGTAGCTGCCCAAGTGATACCTGCTAAAAACAGAAAACGGCCGGAAAAGTGGCCAATCGGCTGCTGGATGATCTTGCATGTCATACTGCTCGAAAAATCTTGAAAAACCTAGAAAATCTCCAACATGCAAGCACTGGCTAAAAATAGTAAGTTTCCGAAAAGTGGTCAGCTCCATTTGCATGTTACACTGTTGCGAAGTTCTTGGAAAACCCAGAAAGAATATGCCGACATGCGCAAAAAAATTCTTCATGCAAACCCTAATTTTGGCCTCCGAAGGCTGAGTGCTGAAAGTTGTCATCCTGCTTTGCATGTCATATTGCTGCGAGGGTCTCGAAAAACCCAGAAGGAATCTCCGGACATGCATCAGAAAATGTAACATCTAGACCTCGAAATTTGCCCTGGAAGCTGGACTGCTAAAAATAGCAAGTCGTTTGTTCTTGCTCAAATTTTGCCAAAAGTGAACTTGAAGTGCTCAGAATGTAGTGAAGTTGTTTGAATGTGAAAATCTTAAGAAAATCAACCCTAAACTGACACTTACTAAAAATAGAAAGTTGGCAGAACTTAGTGAAAATTTAGGAGTTACTTGCTGAAAACATGGTAATAGCACTGCTAGGCTCAAAAGTTGACTAACCAACTCAATTTGGCTTCAAAATGACCTACAGATGTGAAACCCTAATTTCAGTACTTGGTCGAATCTTACGTTCAAGCTTGCTGACGGGAGCGTCCCCGGAAAGCAGAAAGCAGAAAAGAAGCAGAACGAGAGAGAAAGACAAAAAACCAAAGCCAAAAGACTAGAATGGAGCGAAAATTTAGGGGTCCCCATTTTGAATGGGGCGATGTGTGAAAAGGTCACAACAGTTGGCTCGAAAAGTCTTTGGGGAGACAGAGGCGAGAACCTTCATACAACCTTGATTTATCTGAGTTCGGTGAACCTTATCAGAGAAGGTCGAACAAGAAGATAAAGAAACAGGTGCATATTGAGAAGACTCCAGAATTAGAGATTGTTATTAAAGTTGCCGTTCCTCCAGAGGGCAAAAGCTTAGATGAAGTCGAAGTTGGTGACTTTACTTTTACTAAGGAAAATCTTGGCAGGACCACTCGAGAGACAAATGTGACTCTTCTTAAGATTGTCACTAATAATCTTGAAGAGCGAATCACGAAGGATGGAGAAGATAAGGCCTTACTCAAGGCTGAAAATAGTCGACTTCGTTAGTATATTTCTGATCTTGTTCACGGAAATCCAAGTAGAGCACCTATTCTTCCTCAGCATACACCTGTAGAACAACGAAAACTGGATCAGTTAGTCAGTCATGGAAGACTTTTGGACAACTGGTTTGAAAGTTTAGTTGCTATAGGTCAGCGTCTTCTTGCAGATTTGTATCAGTTGAGGGGTGATGCACATAAGCTCTGTCAGGGTATTCAGTTGCTTGAGATTGCGGTTGTAGAGAGTTTGGCAAAGGATCGTGTTCTAGTGTCTCAGTTGTCAGTTGCGTATGATGCTTTGGAGATGGTCGAGGATCAAGATAGTTTTTACTTGGAGAGAGCAGCACCTTCTCAAGATGGAAATATGTGAGAAGATTTCTACCAAGTTGTTTTCACTCAAGGATGATGTGGTTGGAGTACTTGCACTTTTCAGTGGTTTCGTTGTTCAGATTTCATGTCATTATCTTCTTGAAGATGGCACGTATGTTGAGTTGGACAAAGTACAAGTAGAGTTCGAGAAGCTGATTTGTGACAGCCTTGAAGGTGAGCCTATGGTGCCTAAGTTAGAGAATATTTCAGTTATTGCAGCCAGTTTCAGAAAGGCGACTGAAGATTGTAAAGATGGCATGCACACGATCACAGAAAGTGGCAGAGAACTGAAGAAACAGACTATGGTTTTGGGTAGCATCAAAGTGCCAGATGATAGAGAGATCGATGAGTTCTTGGTCGAAGTGTTAGACCGAGTTGACATGGAGTGATCTGCCAGTTGGAACCTGCAGTTAATTTCAAGGGTTGAGTCATGAGCAACAGTTAACTCGACTTTCAGTCTTGAGTTTACTTGCTGACTTCTCACATGCTTATCTCGTCCTTGGAATTATCATCATAGGAGTTAGGGTTAGGGTTTTCAGTTAACTGAAGGTAGTGTCCAGTTAACTTTGCTTTAAATAAGGACGTGCATGCTTGCACATGGTCCATTTAGGTTAGTTGTTTCGGTTAACTGATGGTAGCTTTCCAGTTAACTGTATAGTTTACTTCATTAGGGTTTGGTAGCAAATCTTGCATGCATTGCAAGACTGTAGATGACTCAAGGTGATTTTAGGGTTACCTACACCTTGATGTATATGTTGTGACCTTTTTCACACATCGCCCCATTCAAATGGGGACCCCTAATTTTGCTCCATTCTGGTCATTTTAGCTTTGGTTTTTGTGTGTGTCTCTCTCTCGGCTGTCTCTTTTCTATGGTCTGCTTCCTGGGGACGTTCCCGTCTGCAAGCTTCAACATGAATTTGGCCAAGTCTGAAATTAGGGTTTGAGTCTTTCCAGCCAATTTGAAGTCAAACGAGGTGAATAACTTGAAAACTTGAGCTTAACGTTCTTGGGCTCTCAGCAAAAATTTATCAGATTCCGAGGTACTTACTATTTTTAGTAAGTGTGAGATTACAGGCGATTCGTCAACATTTTTTGAGATTGACAGTCACACACACTCAGAGTATATTAGACGCTTGCATGCCAAATTTGAGCGAAAACGGACGAATTACTATTTTTAGCAGTCCGCTTCCGGGACGAATTCAGGGTGCAGATGCAGAGTTCTTTGCACATGTCTGCATATTCCTTCGGGTTTTTCGAGACCTTCGCGATGATATAACATGCAAGGCGAAGCGACCACTTTCAGGATTCAACCTTCCGAGGCTATTTTTAGGGTTTGCATGTCAGGGTTTCTTTTGCATGTCGAATGATTCCTGATGGGTTTTTCGAGACCTACGCGATGGTGTGACATGCAAACAGAGATGATCACCCAGTAAGGAACTTGCTATTTTTAGTAGGTGTGCCCCGGCAGCCGCTTCCCAGTAGTTCAGAATCACGAGCTGATCGCAGTATAGCAGAAACGAGAGCAAACAGAGTTCATTTGGGATGCATGCAAAGCGAATTAGGGTTTCCAACTTCGGAGCCTAAAAATAGGCATCAAAAGTCAAAATCTTCGAAAACGGTGTAAACCACCGCGATCAGCGTCCTTCAGGCTATCTGTTGGTGAAATTCCAAGTCAAACGAAGCACTTACTATTTATAGTAAGTCAGATTGGAAACATGCTAAAAATAGTAAATCAGTTGCATGCGTCAGTGTCAGCAGTCAGGTCACGTGGTGAGGAGCGCCTCATTAAAATTTCAAGTCAATCGAAGCAGTGGAGCCATCAGAAACATGAGGTTACTATTTATAGTAAACTACCTCTGGAAATGGGCTAAAAATAGCAGGGTGATTAAAAATGGCAGTGTTAACAGGACAATGAGGTCAGGAGGATGCAGTGTGCAAAGTTTCAGGTCGTTCTGAGCTTCCGAAGTGTGAAAATCAAGAGGCTTACTATAAATAGCAAGGCACGGATAAGCTAGCAGAAGAAGGTAAAAATGTCTAAGGCTGAGTTTCATCCAGTGGACACCTCCAAATGCGGCATGCTTGCCTTCAAGGTGATCAAAAATATTCTGTGAAATGTTTTCATCCTCCTCTCACCCCAAAATGCGCCCACCTTGAAGCATGAAAGTTTTTAAAAAAAAAAATGGCTAAGTTAAAACTCATCCTGCACATATGTCTAAATGCGCCCATCCTTCACCCGGGCTGAAATGCGCCCAAGTCATAAGCTAGTCAAAGAAGTCAACTTTTTCATCCTGCATGAGGGGTAAAATGCGCCCAAAAAGGAGGTATGTGAGGACAAGAGTTAAGGCGTTGGAAAAGATTCCTCCTACATGAAAATCCGCCCACATTTGAAGTCAACAAAGTCAAAGATTTCCATCCTCCTTGCATGCTCAAATGCGCCCAAAATGGGCCTATTGTGACCTTTTTCACACATTGCCCCATCCAAGATGGGGACCCCTAATTTTTGCTCCATTCTGGTCTTTTTGGCTTTGGTTTTTGTGTCTCTCTCTCTCCGTCTGTCTCTTTTCTATGGTCTACTTTCCGGGGACGTTCCCGTCTTTGAACTTAAACGAGTGAAATTTGGCTAAGTCTTAAAATTAGGGTTTGAGTCTTCCTGGTCAGTTTGAGGTCGAGTAAAGTGAATAATTGAAAGTTGAGACTAACAGTGTTGTCAGTATGCTTCCAGCACGCTCCCAGCAAGTTTTCATCAGATTCCGAGGTACTTACTATTTTTAGTAAGTATGAAATTACATGCAGTTCGTCAACATTTTCAGGATTCTGACAGTCACACGACATTCGGAGCACATCAGACTCCTCGCGTGCAAAATTTGAGCGAAAACGGACAACTTACTATTTTTAGCAGTCCTGCTTCCGAGACGAATTTCAGGGTCCAGATGCAGAGTTTTTCTTTGCATGTCTGGATATTCCTTCTGGGTTTTTCAGGACCTTCGCGATGATGTAACATGCAAGTCGAGATGACCACTTTCAGGATTCAGCCTTCCGAGGCTATTTTTAGGGTTTGCATGTCGAGGTTTCTTTTGCATGTCAGGTGATTCCTGATGGGTTTTTCGAGAGCTTCGCTATGGTGTGACATGCAAACGAGGATTCTCACTCAGTAAGGAACTTGCTATTTTTAGCAAGTGTGTCCCGGCAGCCGCTTCCCAGCAATTCAGAATCACGAGCTGATCGCAGTGCCGCAGAAACGAGAGCAAACAGAGTTCATTTGGGATGCATGCAAAGCGAATTAGGGTTTCCAACTTCGGAGTCTAAAAATAGGCATCAAAAGTCAAAATCTTCGAAAACCGGTGTAAACCACCGCGATCAGCGTCCTTCGGGCTATCTGCTGGTGAAGTTTCAAGTCAAACGAAGCACTTACTATTTATAGTAAGTCAGATTGGAAACATGCTAAAAATAGTAAATCAATTGCATGCGTCAGTGTCAGCAGTCAGGTCACGTGGTGAGGAGCGCCTCATTAAAATTTCAACTCGATCGGAGCTTGGGAGCTATCAGAAACATGAGCTTACTATTTATAGTAAGCCACCTTCAGAAACAGGCTATAAATAGCAGGGTGACTAAAAGAGGCAGTGCCGACAGGTTGATAAGGTTATGAAGATGCTACGTTTAAAATTTCAAGTTAATCCGAGCTTCAGAAGTGCAAAAATGAGGAGGCTTACTATAAATAGCAGGACATGAAGCAGGCTGGCAGAGGTCGAGAAAATGTCTAAGTCTGAGTTTCATCCTGCAGGTACCTCAAAATGCGCCATGCTTGCCTTCAAGATGATCAAAAATATTTTGTGAAATGAGTTCATCCTCCTGCCGCCCCAAAATGCGCCCTCAAGGTGAAAGCATAAGAAAAATTTCTAAGTCTGGAGTTTCATCCTTCACCAGAGGTAAAATGCGCCCATGCTTAGGAGGCTAGAAGAAAGTCAAAAGGGTCAACATTTTTTCATCCAGCAGGGGGTACAAAATGCGCCCAAAGGAGAGAGAGGTCAAAGTAGTCAAGCAAATTCGTCCTCCTCCTTAGGCAAAATGCGCCCAAATCATGCCATGTGAGGACAAAAATGAAGAAGCTGAAAAGTCACATGGGGGCGTTTGGAAGTTTATCCTCCATCAAGGCTAAAATGCGCCAAAGTTGTAAGTAGGTCAACAAGTCAAAACGTTTTCATCCTCCTTCACATGGAATATGCGCCCATCCTCCACACATGCTCAAATGCGCCAAAGGCAAGGGAGGTCAAAGGAAAGGCGTTGAATTTGAAGAGTTATTCCTCCTTCATGCATGAAATGCGCCCAAATAAGGGCAAGTAAAGACAAAAACAAAGTGGGGAATATTCCAAAGGAGGTGGTGTTGCAGATTTTCATCCTCCTAGACATGTAAAATGCGCCCAAAACCAAGAAAGTTAACAAGTCAAGAGGCTTTATCCTCCTCTCACCCCAAAATGCGCCCAAGTTGGGGGTGTAAAAAGTAAATGAAGCTGGTGAATGAGGTGAAATGTGATTAAGGCGTGGTGGAACTTGGTAAATGCTAGGCGTTTTTCTTCTTCAAGCCTCAAATGCACTTCAGGTAGTAAGTGGTGTTGGAGATTTTTTTTTTAAGGCGCGCCTAAAAGTGAAGTGTTGAGGGTGAAAAGATAAGTGCTAGGCGTAGTAATTTAAAATGTTCTCCATGACATGCGCCTAAAGTGAAAATGAAATATTGCCAAGGCATGTGAAGTGAGGCATGCTAGGCGTGATCAATCTTCAAATATCAATTGCGCCATGCAAGGTGTGAAGATGGTGAAATAAAATTGATAAAAAAAAAATTGCTAAGTGGTGAACAAAGTTGCTAGGCGTTGAAGTTGCAAAGTGAAAAAAAAAATGCCTGAGGCGTTGAAGATGACAGAAGTGAAATGTGGTGTGTTCGCAGGAAAATTTTCTAAGTGAAAGTTGGTATTTTCACAGGCCAAATTGATCGAGTCGGATATAAAATTTTCTAAGGCAAAATTTTCAAAGTGATTCAAAAATTTCTAAGGCACAAAATATTTTTCCCCTTAGAAAAACGCTTAAGTCTGGAGAGGTGATGGAATTTTTCTTGAAGCACAGATGAGTCGCCTGAGGTGAAGTCAGTGAATGCCAGCTACACAGGATTAATAAAATTTTCCAAGTGAAAGGGGATCGAAGAACGAGAATAAATTTGATGAAAGATTATTTTCTAAGGTTCAAAATTCAAAAAAAAAATAAAATGAACCCGTTCGTTGGGTACCCATGAATTCGACGCGTTCTGGAGAAAATTTTCTTTTGGGTATCGAAGATTGCCGATGAGGAGTTGATTTTAAGGTCTTCCACAGTTTGTCGAGGATTCTGGGATGAAGATTTTAAGTGGGCACCAGGTTGATGAATTTCCTAAGGGAAATTTGAAAATTTTCTAAGGCAAAAATGAAGAAAATGTGTTTTCAAGGTGAAATCCTCCAGGCGATGAATTTGAAAGAAACTGCCTAGGTGAATTTGCTTCAATTCTTCGTGAAGATAGTTTTCTTGAGATAGAGATGTTGTCAGAGCTCCAACAGGTGAATGAATTTCTCAAAGATGATACGCCCTTGAAGAGGGTGGATTGAAAATTTGGCTAAGGCGTGAGGAATCATGAAGAAGGCAAAAGTTTGCTAGTGAAAACGATGAGCCCTTGAAGATCAAAGTGCTAGAATCAGGTAAGTAAGTTGAATTTATATTATGAAATGATCTGATACCCTTCCCCTTGCTTGTTTTGCAGGGGGAACGTCGAGGCCAAACGATGATGACTTGAAGTGAGGAAACACAATGATATCACAACCTTCGGAGGAAGATAAAATTACAAGTCTCAATCTTGAAAGAAGAAAAGGTTGCAAGAAATTGGCTAAGTGTTAGCTCAAATGACCCTCAGGTGGAAGAAATCAAAGAACAACACCAAGAAAGAAGATCGAGAACAGTGTGAACGCGTCTACAAATGGAATCTTCTAAAAGGATGATGGTGGACATTATGGCGCATTTATTGCCCCACTCTCCTCTGTGGCGGTTTTTAGGGCAATATTATTTAGGCCTGAGGTGGGCGATTCTGGCCACTCTATTGATTGTAACCCTAGCCGTCTTTTGGGACTTGGCTAGCTATATAAAGGGGGAGTCCCCCTCATTTGTAATTCATTAGAATTAGATTAGACATTGGAATAGTAGACATTGAGAGAGCATTAGCATTAGAGCTAGATAGTGTAGCATTGTAGAGCATTTTGCATAATTTGGAGAAGAAAGAAAGTTTTCCCTTTGAAAACTTTTGAGATTGTTGTGTAACACATTTTATGATAATAGATCTTTTCATTGATGATGGAATTCGTCTTGTCATGAAATGCTAGCAAGGTTTCTTCTTCCTTTCGTATCCAAGTAGCTTAAATTCATGCAAGTAGCTTACTTAGGTGTGTGGTGTTTTATTGAGATAGCTTCGCTTTATTCCATACCACTAGCGGCTTGTTGATGATAAGTTCGCCTAGTGTGGTCAACTGGACATTATCTTGAGTTTAACTTCGGTTGTGGTTTATATGCTTATATGCGTCGTTGTGATGGTGTATGCATGTTAAGTCATAATTTGAACATCCTTTGCTATTTCTATTGAAGATTTCACTGATTTTACTGAGGTTGTCCGACGGAGGCTAAGTGAAATCTGGTTGAAGTCTATTGAAACGAAGCTCCACATATCCTGCATTTAGAATAGAATATAAACTTCTTAGACCCTACACTCTTTTAAATTCAGTTCATTCCCGGTTAGAATTAGGAATCCCGTGCCCACCTGCCAAATCATTTGAATTACATGAAAACCCTTAGTCCGCTGTCTGCTGTCAACCGCTGAACAATTGTGTAAGTCCCCTTGAAAATACCAGCAATATCACATCGAGCCAAACTGAGCCTATTCGCACTTAAGGAACCTTGGAGTTGAAAGCATGATCTTACTCGCAATCTTAGCATGCTGAATACTTTGTTCAAGAGAGGATAGGGCATCCGTTGGGAGACTTTATTCTGTGTTGGTGCGGTCTCAAAAACCACGTCAACAGGGCCATGTAAAGACAAAAGAAGGAAGGAATATTCCAAGAGGTGGCGTTGCATGTGTTTCATCCCTCATAGGCTCCAAAATGCGCCCTTGTTTTAAACTTCATCCTCCTGCCACCTCAAAATGCGCCCATGCAGGAATAAGTTAGAAGCAAGTCAACAAGGTCAAAGATTTTTGTCCTCCTCACCCCTGCAAATGCGCCCAAGTTTAGTGAGGTAAAAGTAAGTGAAGGTGGTAAGCGGGGTGAAATGTGATTAATGGCATGGTGAAAATAATATGCTAGGCGTCATCCCTCTTCAAGTGATAAATGCGCTCAAGGTGGTGGATGTTGGAGAATTTTCCTAAGGCGTGTGGAGTGTGAGAACAAGATGTTGGGCGTGGTTTTATCCTTCACACATGTTAATATGCGCCAAGTAAAGAGTAAGTGTGGTGGTGAGTTAAAAGGTGCTAGGCGTTGGAAGTGGAGTCTTTTGGCAAGTGTAAAAGAGGAGAGGTTTAATATGCTAGGCGTGGTGAAATACAAGTTGTTGGCAAATATTGGTAAGGCGTTGAAGTTGCAAAGTGATAAAATTTCCTCTAAGGCATTGGAGCTCCAAAAATATTTTTCAAGTGTGAAGTTAAATACGAAGTGGTGGCTAGAAAATAAAATGTGCCAGGCATCTCTGTGAATAAAATTTTCTAAGTGAAGTTGGTATTTTCACAGGCAAAGTGGATTGAGTTGGATACAAATTTTTTACGGCAAAATTTTCCAAAGAGATGATTTCAAAAATTTCTAAGGCACAAAATATTTTCTCCCTTAGAAAAATGCTTAAGTCTGGAGAGGTGATGGAATTTTTCTTGAAGCACAGATGAGTCGCCTGAGGTGAAGTCGGTGAATGCCAGCTCCACGGGTTGATAAAATTTTTTCCAAGTCAGAGCAAAATTCTCGGAGGGGATCGAAAAACGAGAACTAAATTGCTGAAAATTATTTTTTCCAAGGTTCAAAATTCCAGAAAATTAAATGAACCCGTTCGTTGGGTTCCCATGGGTTCGATGCATTCTGTAGAAAATTTTCTTCTGGGTATCGAAGATTATCGATGAGGAGTTGATTTTAAGGTCTTCCACAGTTTGTCGAGGATTTTGGGATGAAGATTTTGTTGGGCGCTAGGTTGATGAGTTTTCCTAAGGGAAAATTTGAAAATTTTCTAAGGCAAATGTGAAGAAAATGTGTTTTCAAGGTAAGATCCTCCAAACGATGAATTTGAAAGAAACTGCCTAGGTGAATTTGCTTAAATCCTTCGTGAAGATAGTTTTCGTGAGCCAGAGATGAATAAAATCAAGGTTGTCAGAGCTCCAGCAGGTGAAATGAATTTCTCAAAGATGAAGTTTGTCTAAGGCATGAACTTGAACACAAAGTTGGCGATGAACGCTTGAAAGTTGGAGTGTGAGGATCCGGTAAGTGAGTTAAGTTTATATCATGAAGTATTCTAATACCCCTCTCCTTGCTTGTTTTGCAGGAGAAATGTTGAGGCCAGAGCACGATGACTTGAAGTGGAAGCACGATGAAGATGAGTTTCAATCTCGAAGGAGAAAAAGTTGCAAGAAAATGGCTAAGTGTTGAGACTTAGTATAACTCAAAGTGACGAAGATGAAGACCCTCAAGTGGAAGAAATCAAAGAACAACGCCAAGAAAGAAGATCGAGAACAGTGTGAACGCGTCTACAAATGGAATCTTCTAGAAGGATGATGGTGGACATTATGGCGCATTTATTACCCCACTCTCCTATGTGGCGGTTTTTAGGGCAATATTATTTAGGGCTGAGGTGGCACGATTCTGGCCACTCTATTGATTGTAACCCTAGCCGTCCTTTGGGACTTGGCTAGCTATATAAAGGGGGAGTCCCCCTCATTTGTAATTCATTAGAATTAGATTAGACATTGGAATAGTAGACATTGAGAGAGCATTAGCATTAGAGCTAGATAGTGTAGCATTGTAGAGCATTTTTGCATAATTTGGAGAAGAAAGAAAGTTTTCCCTTTGAAAACTTTTGAGGAGATTGTTGTGTAACACATTTTATGATAATAGATCTTTTCATTGATGATGGAATTCGTCTTGTCATGAAATGCTAGCAAGGTTTCTTCTTCCTTTCGTATCCAAGTAGCTTAATTTCATGCAAGTAGCTTACTTTGATGTGTGGTGTTTTATTGAGATAGCTTCGCTTTATTCCATACCACTAGCGGCTTGTTGATGATAAGTCCGCCTTGCGTGGTCAACTGGACATTACCTTGAGTTTAACTTCGGTTGTGGTTTACATACTTATATGCGTCGTTCTGATGGTGTATGTATGTTAAGTCATAATTTGAACATCTTTTGCTATTTCCTTTGAAGATTGCACCGATTTTATTGAAGCTGTCCGACGGAGGCTAGGTGAAATCCGGTTGAAGTCTATTGAAATGAAGCTCCACATATCCTGCATTTAGAATAGAACATAAACTTCTTAGGCCCTACACCCTTTTAAAATTCAGTTCATTTTCGGTTAGAATTAGGAAACTTGCGCTCACCTGCCAAATCATTTGAATCACACGAAAGCCCTTAGTCTACTGTTTGTTGTTAGCCATCGAACAATTGTGTAAGTCCCCTTGACATACCGGCAATATCACATCGAGCCAAACTGAGCCTATTCACACTTAAGGAACCTTGGAGTTGAAAGCATGATCTTACTCGCAATCTTAGCATGCTGAATACTTTGTTCAAGAGAGGATAGAGCGTCCGTTGGGAGACTTTATTCTATGTTGGTGCGGTCTCAAAACCCACGTCAACAGTATATAAATAAGAGCTTTTGCTCATTTGTAAATAACTTTTGCTTGAGAGAGAAATATATGTTGCGCCTACCTTGCCCTCAAAATAACTCTTTTGGTATTTGTTCATGTGTCTTCGCTATTACGATTAATTGTTATGCCACATAGGGTTTCATGCGATTGTGATGGTGAATTCTTTCCATAGTTTAGACAAATCTGTTTTGTGCACCTTTACCATTATGATCAAGTGTTATGCCACATAGGTTTTAATGAGATTGTGTTGATAAATCTGTTTTGTGAGTCTTTACTATTATGATCAAGTGTTATGCCACATAGGGTTTCATAAGATTATCATGGTAAATTCTTAAATCTGTTTTGTTCCTAATAAACTTATTCAGATTGAGATAATAGTTGTGCCATCTTACCTTCAAGTAGAGAATCTGAATCCGTTTATCGTCTGATAGTCAAAACCTTGCTCCGTTTCCTCATGCTCTATTTTCTTGAGGGAATTGGATAGAATTTAAGTTATTAAGTTTAGTTGTAGTTAGTGAATCTGCAAAACCAGAGAAAATTCTCAGCTGCAACGTATATAGTTTTCGAGAAAGCCTTGTACCTCTACAGCTGAAACAAAAAGATGGGAATTAGTTTAGTTTATTTCCCTTTGCAGGTATTTTTGACAAAGCACAACGAGGGAGCTTCCCCTCCTAATTTTAAGAGCACTCATTGCGTAGTGTGCATAGCTATCCGTACCAACTCTTACTCCAGAGGTGCTAGTTGTTACGCCAACAGTTTTCTGGCGCCCACCGTGGGGCACGAGGCCTCGAAAACATCATGTCACGGTTATGACTATCTGGCATCCTACTGCTCCAGTATTACAACCAGCACTAAGTCCGCCTGTTATTTAGCCGAATTTAGTCTTCATCCAAGCAGAACAGTCAGATATTATCAGTAGCTTGCACACATTTATTTTTGAAAATCATACATCTACCACTCAGTGGAGAAATGCGGCTACAATTCTGGATAAAGAAGGAGAAAAAGCAAATCTTGCAGCAGGTAGACCAGTTTTGCCACCTCCTTCGTGGAATTAAGCATCCTGGCGTACTGAGTTTACATTAGAAGGAGAGGAAATCCTCCTATATAGCCAGATCTTGTTTTTGAAGAAGCTCCTAATCAGTTTACTGAATCAAAAATTTTTGAAGAAGAATTTCCTACTCCAATTGCAGAGATGGGTGATCGTATTATTAACAACAATGGTGATGATCACAACGGTCGTAATGTAAGAAACGCAAGACGTCCAGCCCCCTTGCCTTGGGGTGACAATATTGGACCTTTGGCTGTACCAGGACATCATGAATTGCCTAAGGGATCACGCAAGTTTTTCCCGAGATTTCATGGCGATGGTTCTAAACATCCAGATGAACATTTATCAGCATTCACGGTGGCTTGTTCCATTTTGCATGTTGCGCATGAAGACATCGCCATTCGTCTTTTCGTGGAGACTCTTAAAAACAACGCAGCAAATTGGTTCAATAATCTTGAGCTAGGAATTATTACCAGTTGGGCCATCATAAGCGAGAAGTTTTTGGCAAGATTCATACCTGCCGAAGACAATCATAGATTATTTGCACAACTCTCAAATTCAAAGATGGAGAAGCATGAACTGATGAGAGAATTCATGGCAAGGTTTAATCGCCTTGTTACACGTCTTTCTCATACTTTGAATCCATCTGATGAGATTTTGATGAGTTCTTTCATCAACGCATTGCTGTCAGAAATTGCCTTTTTCCTGAGGCTAAGCGAAGAGGATAATCTACAACACCTTCAGGAGGAAGCAATCAAGCTTGAAGATAACATGATTACAACCGGCAAGATGAAAGATGATTCGATTAGGTCGCTTGTGCAAGCATCGGCCGATCCATTGCTACAGAAGGTAGCAAATGAGGTGACAATACTGAAACGGCAGTCACCACCTCAAGGGCAACCAACCTTGCCTTCACCACCTTTTCAAACACAACCACCGTATCAGCCGAGAAGGAATAACTTTCAGCCGTACAATAATTTCAAGTCAAAGTTTCTGCAAGGAAAACCAAGACAAAACAATGAAGCTAAAAAGGCTACGGTCTTTTGCACGTTCCATGATTCAGTAGAGCACACCGCGACTACTTGTCCGGAAAATCAAAGAATGAATCAGCTCATGGGATTTTCCGATTCTGCTCTTAGTTCAGACTTCATACCTTCCAGTTCAAACGTCGTCTCTTCACAACCAGACGAGTTTGATGGCGACTCCGCAACGAGATATTTTGATTGAGAACCCGTTATTGAAGAAGAAGAAGAATCCTGTCGTTTTTCTCTTGCAGTCAATCATGAGAATATCACCTCACCTGTGTTCACACGTGCTCAACATTTCAAAGCACAGGAGGAAGAGGAAAAGCAGAATTTGAATACAAAAGCAAAGGAAGTAGCTTCTTCTTCCAATCTTAAACCTTCACAAGAGAATATCTTGCCAGCAGCTTTAGATACGTCTTCGGCAAGCTTTGACATCGTGTCTTCCATGATGAAGACGAAGGTACAGATATCTCAGCTAGAGTATTTACAAGATCATCCAGAGTAGTTGGAGAGAATCTTGAACGTTCTTAAGAAGAAGAATGTCGTTTAGCCGACATTACTACAATTCTCAGTTCCTGCAGAAGAGAAGCCGAGGCCGTTTTATATATCTTTATATATATGAGGTTTCAAGCTGAGCAATTGCATAATTGACAGTGGAGCTTCGGACAACGTAATGCCCTTACAAATTATGAACGCGTTGGGACTTTCGTGCACCCCGACTCTGGAAAAGTGTTATTGACTCAAGTCCAAACCGGTGCCGTTAGTTGGTCAACTCAAAGATGCGCAAGTAAGGCTAGCGTCGTGTCCAGAGAAAAAGATTATGATGACCATCCTAGTAGCTGATATTCCTACCAGTTACG
This sequence comes from Sequoia sempervirens, assembly GCA_007258455.2. Taxonomy (NCBI): domain Eukaryota; kingdom Viridiplantae; phylum Streptophyta; class Pinopsida; order Cupressales; family Cupressaceae; genus Sequoia; species Sequoia sempervirens. The sequence goes on along the minus strand of VDFB02388575.1, from coordinate 166,878 downwards.
GGATGTTACTTAGTAGAAGTTTTTGCAAGGATCTTGGAGGAGAAATACAGATGGATTGGTCGTTTGTGACAATCCCATTGAAGAAAGGTACTTTCAAGTTAGAGCCGGAAACCAAATCAAAGTTTACAGTGGTGAAGTCCCAGGACCCACATGCTCAAGTGTTGTATCAAGACACGGGTTTAGGCACATATGCTATGGTGTCAGAAATGACGGATGATTGTCAGAATTTTGCTCTTTCCACCGAATTATCAGATGAAGAATCGAAGATGTGGACGATGCAGTTTGATGGCAGTTGTTCGACTTCAGGTTCCGGAGCGGGAGTAGTGATTATCTCTCCCGAAGGTCGTTTATATCCTTTTGCATATAGGTTGCAATTCGATTGCACTAATAATATTGCAAAATATGAGGCACTTTTGTTAGGTCTCAAAAACGGAAAGGATATGGGGATCAAGCTGCTTCAAGTTGAAGGAGATGCAGAGCTGATCGTTAAGCAGGTTAGAGAGTAGTTTCACGTTAGAAAAAATCGTCTCCAGAACTATAGGCAGAGTGTATGGAATGCAGTCGACTGGTTTGATGCATTTAATATCAAATATATTTCAAGAATGAACAATAGCAAAGTTGATGCGCTTGCAGTTTCGGCCGCTCTTTTTATGCCTAACTCTGACTTTCGTCAGAATTCATTTGCTATTGAGCTTATTTATAGACCAGTTGTTCTTGATAATTTAGACAACTGGCAAGTCTTCAGTGATGATGAAAATATCAAAGAATTTCTCGTCATGGGAGACAACTACAAAGAATTGTTCTTTGAAGGGAGTTTAACTCCTCATAAAGAGTCAATTACAGAAGAATTTGAGGCTATAGAATCTGGAATCATACAGTTGAAAGGAAATCAGATTCCTAAAGGTTTTGTATCCTTAGAGGATATTTTTGACAGGCATGATCGTTACATCCAAGATCAGAAGAGGTCAGGGGTGCATACTTCATCAGAATATAGTCAACATAGGTACTGAAGACAAGCCTCGGTTTGTGAATTTGGGCAAATGTTGTACTCCTAAAGAAACTGAGAGGTTTATCGCCTTGTTCAAGCAGTACAAGGATGTTTTTGCCTGGTCATATGAAGATTTAAAGGTCTTCACACCTATTGAATTGTCTCACACAATTCCGCTAAAGTCTGAAGTGAAGGCTGTCAGGTAGAAACAAAGACATTATAATCCTCAAATTCAAGATACTATCTATGCGGAAATTCAGAAGATGGTGCACTCCAGAATAATTTTTCCTATTCATCATTCTATCTGGGTGTGAAATATCGTTCCTGTGTGCAAGAAGAATAGAGAAATCAGAATTTGCGTTGATTTCAGGAACTTGAATCAATTGTCTTTAAAGGACAATTATCCCTTACCGATCATGGAGCACATTGCAGACAGTTACCGGATCGGAAATGCTATCACTTCTTGATGGTTTTTCTGGTTACAATCAGATTGCAGTGGCTGAGGAGGATCAAATCAAGACAGCTTTCACCACGCCGTGGGGAACGTTTGCTTATGAGAGGATGCCTTTTGGCCTTATCAATGCCGGTGCTACTTTTCAGAGAGCCATGGATTTAGCGTTTGGGGATCTTAGGAATAAGATTATAGTCGTCTATCTTGATGACTTAACCGTTTTTTCAGATAAACGGAGTATAAGATTATAGTCGTCTATCTTGATGACTTAACCGTTTTTTCAGATAAACGGAGTGATCACTTTTCACACCTTGTGAAAGTGTTTGAGTGATGTAGGTATCATAAAATATCTTTGAATCCGAAGAAGACAATCTTTAAGGTGACGGAGGGCAAGTTACTTGGTCATATCGTTTCCAAAGAAGGTATCAGAATAGATCCGAATCAGGTGGATTCAATCAGAAACCTATCTCTCCCTACAAGCAAAGTGCAGGTGCACTCCTTTTTCGGTAAAGTTAACTTTATCGGAAGGTTTGTACTTGATTTCTCAGAGCTGACGAAGGAGATTTCAGCAATGATGAAAAAGACGTCTACTTTTTTGTGGACGAGTGAAGGCAAACAGGCCTTTATCAAAATCAAAGAAGCTATTGCTAATGCACCAGTGTTAGTTCGGCCTAACTTTCAGAAGGATTTCATTCTTTATTGTTATGCATCAGAACATTCATTGTCTGTCATTCTGACACAGAAGCTCAGCGAGGAGGGAGAATCTCCTATTGCTTTTATGAGTGCAAATTTTAAAGATGCTGAGATGCGTTATTCCCAGATTGAGAAGAACGCTTATGCTGTCGTCAGAGCTGTCAAGGATTTCAGATTTTATCTTTTGAATTCACACACTATGGTGTATGTCACCGATCCAGCAGTAAAAAGTGTGCTTACTCAGCAGGAGATGGGTACGAAAAGAGGAAATTGGATCGCGAGAGTTCAAGAACATGATCTAGAGATTAAGCCGACCAAGCTTGTTCGCGGGCAAGGTCTTTGCAGATTGTTGGCGGAAGATGGAGATCGCAAGTTCAAGAGCAATGGTGGAATTGCTTTAGACCAAGAAGTTGAAGAGGACCTTCCTTTGGTCCTACTTGTTAATTCTGCGGAAAAATGGTACACACCTTTGTGGTATTATTTAACGTATGGTGAATGTCCACGTCACATGGACAAATAGCAGAAAAGAACACTAAAATTGAAAGCACAAAATTTCGTGCTTGTTAACAACGTTCTGTAGAAGCGTGGCCTTAACGAAACTTTCCTTTTATGTGTCGGAAAGGATCAGCAGCGAAGATTGTTAGAAGCTTTTCATAATCAAGCATGCCGAGGACACTTTTCATCGAGGGTCACTGCATTTAATATTCTACGAGCACAGTTTTATTGGCCAACTATGTTTCGTGATGCATATGATTGGGTGTACAAATGTCAGTTATGTCAGCAGTTTGCTAGTAAAGTGAAATTGGCATCTTTTCCACTCAGGCCAGTTGTCATCGACGCTCCATTTCAGCAGTGTGGTATTGATTTTGTAGGACCTGTCAATCCAGTTTCCAAGAAGGGGCATGTTTTTGTCCTTACAGCGACAGATTATTTTACAAAATGGGTTGAGGCGGTTCCTACTAAACGAGCTACGTTCGAAGTGGTTTGCATCTTTCTAAAGGAGAATATCATTTCTCGCTTCGGAGTTCTGTTGATGTGGTTTTTGTGACCATACCAAACGGCAGAACAAAATAGTTTTGGGGCTACTCCATTCTCTCTTGATCAAAGTATTCCATGCGCTAAGATTGCGAGAAAGTTCGCATGTTCAACTCCAAGGTTCCTTAAGTGCGAATAGACCCAGTTTGGTTGATGTGTATTGCTGTGTTCGTATGAGGGGACTTACACAATTGTTCAGATTTCTTGCAGTCAGCAGCTAATATATGATTTTGAAGGGGAATTCTTACGTATATGATTTGGCAATGTGTATCTTTTCCTAAGACTAATAAGAAAGTGCGGAAAGTAAAAGAGGAAAGGGCCTAAGAGATTTATATTCTATTCTAAATGCAGGGTATGTGGGGCTTCGTCTCAATAGACTTCAACCGGATTTCACCTAGCCTCCGTCGGACAGCCTCAGTAAAATCGGTGCAATCTTCAAAGGGGATAGCAGAAGGTATTCAAGTTATAGTTTAACATACATACACCATCAGAACAACGCATATAAGCATGTAAACCACAACCGAAGTTAAACACAAGATAATGTCCAGTTGACCACGCAAGGCGGACTTATCATCAACAAGCCGCTAGTGGTATGGAATAAAGCGAAGCTATCTCAATAAAACACCACACACGAAGTAAGCTACTTGCATGAATTAATCTACTTGGATACGAAAGGAAGAAGAAACCTTGCTAGCATTTCATGACAAGACGAATTCCATCATCAATGAAAAGATCTATTATCATAAAATGTGTTACACAACAATCTCTTCAAAAGTTTTCAAAGGGAAAACTTTCTCTCTTCTCCAAATTATGCAAAATGCTCTACAATACTACACTATCTAACTCTCTCAATGTCTACTCTGATTCTAACTTTCTAATCTTCTAATTCTAATCTGATGATTCACAAATGAGGGGGACTCCCCCTTTTATAGCTAGCCCAGTCCCAAAGGACGGCTAGGGTTACAATCAATAGAGTGGCCAGAATTGTGCCACCTCAGCCCTAACCCTAAAAACTGCCAGAATAGGGAGTGGTACATTAAATAAATCCAAGATTCCCACTCACTCCTAAAAATAGCAAATGCAATAAATGCTCCATATTCAGTCTTCTAAAAGATCTTCGTCCAGTAGTGCGTTCCCATTGGCCTTCTCTCTGATTGCCAACTCAACAAATCTGCTAAGTACGGCCTCAACCTCATGAACTAAAATAGGCGGAACACAATCCAACTGAAACTCTAACACCGTGACTGAATGCTCGTGCCTCGTACAAGATCTTCTCCAAGCAGCTAAGGAATCCTGCGTGTTCTGGATCAAAGTGGAGAATGTAGCAGTATTCTCAAAGTCATCCTGTACAAAGGTCTTAACATCTGCGAAGAAGGGAACCAGCAAACCCCTCAAATTATCAAAACTTACTTCATCTGGATTCAGCCGCCTAGCAAATATGGCCTCGAAGGTGTTCTGAACTCCATCTATAATGTTGGCCATAGCCTGCAGTACCTTGGCTGAATCCGCCTGCGGCCGCATCAGCCACGCCCTGTGATAGCCGAAGAATACCACCGAGAGAAATCATACCGGTCATTCGCTTGAATGACACCTCCATCGATCAGCAACTGCAATGGCACATGCCTCAACACCTCAAGACGCTGGATCACCTTACTCTGATAGATGGAAGCATCGCCCCAAGCATGATCCACCGCATCCATCCGTGCCAAAATAGAAGAGGCCTGCTGAAAGGCAAAGGCAAGGTCCTCCATGAACTTCTCTGTCTCAGTACGAACTCCTGTGACCCATTTGTCTGCCTCCTGTGCCATCCTCCCCAACTCTACCAAGCCGCTGATCGACTCTCTAGGAATATCTGCTGGAGGCTCTATCACTG
>VDFB02388575.1:0-159538 GCA_007258455.2 Sequoia sempervirens | reverse complement strand
TCAACCAATTAAATTTAATAAAATATACATGATATAGGGGCTGCAGTCGAATTCTAGAAGCTGCAATAACTCTCGTGTTTGCAAACCTCAGCTTCTTTTCTTGAATAAGTTCCGAACTTCGACACTTAGAACAGATTTCTAAGTGAACTTTGATGACTTTACTTCTCAATCAGCAATCAGCAATTTGAACTTCTATGTCTTCGTATCAGCAATCAACAAATAGCAAACTTGCAAGTTCGTACTTCTAAGTTCTCAACTATTCCACTCACTACAAGGCGTTCCTCAAATGGCAACTTCAACAAATCAGATTTCAGCCTCAAGACTAGCAAGGCCGTACCTCTTTCAAGCTTTCAGCAATTTCTCAGTAAATACTTCTATACTTCAGCAATGGCGTACCTCTTGACTTTAGTAAATACTTCTCAGCAACTTCAAATTTAATCAACTCTCAAGCTTCAGCAACTTAAGGCGCCCTTCCTCAAACAACAAATTTAATCAACTCTCAAGCAACAATCGAATTCCTTCAAGCCTCAGCAACTCACTCAGACTCAGCAAATTTTGAATTCCTTCAAGCCTCAGCAACTTCGCCTTCCTCAGTTGTGAAAACAAGTGAAAAACTTGCTCATTTTATAGCTAGAATTCGAATTCTAGAAGGAGTTAATTTTAGCCAGTGCCATTAAACTCCACTACTCCACTTCAAGAATTCGAATTTTCCCTCCCTGGTGTTTCTGACACTTGTCTCCAGTCGTCGGGAATATTATTCTTCTAGAAACTCGACTTTGACTGCGGTTTGGATTTTGCTTTCGAAAATTTAATTTAATTCATCTTCTTTTAACTCACCAGCCGGAGCTCTGTTACTGGAAATCGAATTTTTAACTTCATCATCTACTCTGGAAAATTCATCTTCGAAGAATTTAATCAAAATTATCTGGGCAACTGACTTCAGATTCATCGTTCGAAGAAAATTCATCTTGAAAGCACATTTTATTCAAATTTGCCTTAGAAAATTTAAAATTCTCCCTTAGGAAAATTCACAATTCGAGCACTGATTAAATTCCTCACTGAAAGAGTGTCGGCGAAGCTCAGAAGACTTGGAAATCCATTCATCATCGCAAATGTTCAATACCCAGAAGCAAATTTTCTTCAGAATGTCTCGAATCCATGGGTACCCAACGAACGGGTTCATTTAATTTTTCAATTTTGAACCTTAGAAAAAATATTATTTCCATCATTTAAATTCGTTCTTCGCCTGTGATCACTCTGTGTTACTCTGACTTCTTGAAAAATTTGAATCATCTTGCATTATCATCGTTTCTGACTCCATCACTGAGAAGAGTTGCTTGCTTCGGAAAATTTTATCATCTGAGTTCTAGGCGTATTTTCCAAGGAAAATAAATTTGCCTTAGAAAATATTTTAAAATCATCTTGCACTTTTGAAAACTTGCCTTAGAAAAATTTTGATTGCCAGTGGAGAGGAATTTTTTGATCAACTTCATTTGGAAATTTTACATTCCCGGCACGTCTCACTTCATTTGTATTTCACTCCACACTTCAAACTTGAAAGGCAATTTTATTAAAATTTCTAACGCCTTAGAGAATTCTCCAACACTTAGAAAATATTTCACTTTCGACCTGAGGCGCCTAGCACACTTCATTTTATTTTCACCACCCTCAAACATTTCAACGCCTTCAAAATATTTCTAACACCTTATAACTCCCTTACTCATAGGCGCACACCTACCATTTAGCATTTTACTCTCAACACCTTCAAATATTTTCCACGCCTTATGACTTCACCACACCTTAGCAAATTCTAACGCCCTCAAGATATTCTAAAATCACCCCTTAGGCGCCCAACACTCTTGGAGAAAAATCACGCCCCACTCACCTTGGGCGCATTTTGCCTATGGAGGAGGATAACGCCTAGCCTTTTACCTTGAGTTTACCACGCCTTGGCAAAGTTTTCATCCCACTTACCATTTTTATTCACTTTTCACACCCAAACATGGGCGCATTTGAACCTACCAACTGGATGACTCTTCAACTTCGCTTTTTTGTCCTCATGTGAGCTCATTTGGGCGCATTTAGGAGGGTGAGGAGGACGAGCTTGCAAGTTGGGCGCATTTTGCATGTGATGAAGGATAAAAACTTTGACTTTTGTTGACCATCTCCTTGCTTTGGGCGCATTTCCATACTTGTGAAGGATGAAATTTCCAACGCCTTTGGGTGACCCTTCGCCTTCTAAAATTTTGTCTTGACATGGCCCAGTTTGGGCGCATTTTGCCTAGGGGGAAGGATGAACTTGTTTGACTTTTCCTTGACCTTTTTGCCTTGGGCGCATTTTAATGCCTGAGAAGGATGGGCGCATTCTGAGGGGTGAGGCGGATTTTTCATACTTAGAAATTTTTTCAACTTTTTCCCTCTTTCATCTTGGGCGCATTTGGACCCCTGAGCAGGATGAAAACGTTTGACCTTCTTTGACTTCTGGTGTCTTGAGCGCATTTTGATGCCTGAGAAGGATGAACTCACATTTTCAAAAAATTTCTACGCCTCTAGTTGAGATGGGCGCATTTTCCTATGCCTGCTGGACGAGACTCCAGACTTAGACGAATTTTTATCACCCTCGCCAGCTTACGTGCCCTGCTATTTATAGTAAGTTCTCTGAATTTGGACTTCTGAAGCTCGGAATGGCCTAAAATTTTAAACATAGCATCCTCATGCCTTTATCAACTTGTCGACACTGCCACTTTTAGTCACCCTGCTATTTATAGCCTGTTTCTGAGGGTGGCTTACTATAAATAGTAAGCCTTTTAAGTTTCTCGATAGCTCCCAAGTCTCGACTAATGGAAATTCGGAATGAGGTGACCCCCTCACCAGTGGACCCATCACGACACCGGTGCATGCACTGATTTACTATATTTTTTAGCATGTTTCAATTTTGACTTACTATAAAGCAGTGCGCTTTCGTTTGACCTCGAAATTTCACCAGCGATAGCCTCTAAGGACGCTGGATCGCCAGTTGGTTTGGCTAATCGATTTTGAAGATTTTGACTTTGATGCCTATTTTTGTGGTTCAAGCCGGAAACCGTGAATTTGCATTGCATGCAGCGATCAAAAGATCTCCGCCGGTCTTCGCTTCTGCAACAACATCGCGGATCAGCCTCGCGAATCAACTGGTATACGACACACCGCTAAAAAATAACAAGTTCCCATCGAAAGTGAGAACTTTGCTTGCATGTCACACCATCAATGGCTCTCTAAAACCCATTAGGAATCAAATTCGACATGCAAAGAAACTTCACATGCAAACCCTAAAAATAGCCCTCGAAGCGTCAACTCAAAAGTGGATTGTCTCTCGCTTGCATGTTATATCGTCGCTGGCTGGTCTTGTCCCGTATGAATATCCGTACATGCAAAGAAAATCTCTCAGATCCGGACTCGGAATCTCGGCCCTCCTAGAAGCCTAACGCGTTAGTAGTGTTGTCCTGCTTTTGCTCAAATTTGGCATGTGCAACCGATATGCTCAATGCGCTAAGCTATGATCGAATTCCTGCAATACGACAATTGTCTCAATTGCAGACTTACTAAAATAGTAAGTACCTAATTTGATGAAATTTTGCCTAAACTCACTGGATGTCCGGCCGACAACAATATTAAGTTCAATTTTCAATTTATTCATTTTACTTGACCTTGAATTCGATGCCAGAAAGTTCAAAACCCTAATTTTAGATTCTGGCCACATTTCTAGCCTCAATGATTCGGACACAACTCCAAAAGACTCCGACAACTTAAAAGAGACAGAGCAGAGAGAGAGAGAAAAACCCCAAGCCAAAAGACCGGAACGGAGCAAAAATTAGGGGGTCCCCATCTTGAATGGGGCGATGTGTGAAAAGGTCACAACAAGTTCCTCGGAAAATTATGACTGATAATGCTACTTGCTTCTCGTCAGAGGAGATTTTGAATTTTTGTTTTGATCACAACATCATGCTGTCTCATTCATCAGATTATTACCCTCAGGGTAATGGACAGGATGAATCATCCAATAAGAACATTGTCACAATTATACGCAAGTTGGTTGAGTCAAATCAACGAGCTTGGCATATTAAGTTATACGACGCTCTTTGGGCTGATCGTATAACTCCAAAAAGAGCTATTGGCACCTCGCCTTTTATACTTTTGTATGGTACAGAGGCTATTCTGCCCATAACCTTGGAGTTGTCTGCTTTACAGTTAGCGTCTGCAGTGGAGGATGAAGAATTTCATGATCCTATTCAGAAGAGGATTTTGCTCCTGATGAAACTTCAAGAAGAAAGGATAGAGGTTGTTGATAAAATCACTCAACACCAGGAAAGAGTGAAGAAGATTTTTGATAAGAAGGCTCGTCATAGAGATTTTCAGTCGGAGATCAAGTCCTTTTGTGGGACAAAAGGCATAAGCCAAAAGGAATGCATGGAAAATTATGGTTAGGGCCCTTCCAGATTCATGAATCTACAGGAGAGAACACTTATATTCTCTCACATCAGGATGGAAGGCTCTTCCTGCTTCCTTATAGCGGGCAGTATCTTAAGCACTTCAACCCTCCGGGGGAGGAGTAATATTGTAAATATTTTGTAAGTAATTTTTATGCTTTATCGCTATGTCGTTTTGTTTTTCCCCGTTTTGTGATATTTTGTCGTGTTTCAGGTGATTTAAGTAGTCTTGTTTTAGGTGATTTTTAGGTTAAGTTTTTAGGAACTTTAATGTTTTAGGTGATTAGGGAATGCTGACTCCATATACCCAACTTATAAAGTCACTGGTCTACGAAACACTGAGATTCTAGGGATCTCCTATGCCGTAAGTATCCGACATGGTCACCAGACGGAGCCTAATGTTGTACCCAAAACCAAAATTTTTTTGCTTCACTAAGGCATTTTGCTTAATTAAGTCTTAATCTTGTTAAAGTGATGTCAGATGGTCGTTTTTGGGGTTTTCAAATATGGAGTTGGTGTCAGTGTCATGTTAGTTTGTTACTGAAGAGATTTAAGAAAAATGAAAAATTTGAAGAAAAATCATCAAAATTTTCTCTGAAGAAGGGAGCACTTTTTCAAATGGGCGCCCTATCTTTTAGGGGCTCAGATCTTGTTTTTAGGGCGTATCACCTCCAGCAGACATTTGTCCAGCATCACGTCAGCTTCGCAGTGAGCTATCAAGCCTGTCAAATGGACCTGTTTCGAGCAAGTTGTGGAAGATACAGTGCAAAATGAGGCGAAGCAAGAATTGGCCAACACTGGAGAGAAGCGCAACTTTTGAGAAAGGCGCCCATCTTTTTGAGGTTCTAGATGTAAGTTTTTGACTAAACGCCATCCAAGATGTTTATTTCACATTTGTTAGAGCTTCGCGACGCATCCGTCAGTGGGTGAATCTGAGTTGTTGAAGTACCTGAACCTGAGGTCAAACGTAGGGTCAAATCTTAGTCAAAATATATCAAAGGAAAAGCATAGAGAGCACATTTTGAAAAGGCGCTGAGCTTTTCAAGCCTTTAATACTTTCTTTCTGATTATATCAGATATTCGATATGTCCGTGTTACTTTCGGCTTTCCGTTGCCTGTCTCCGTCAAATCAGAAGATGTCTCAGCAGCTTGCAGTCGAAGTTTTTATATTATTTTTGTCATTTCTAGAAATGGCTAAGTTTGGAGGAAAAAGAGCAACTTTTCAAAAAGGCGCCCTTGTTTTTCACCCCTCGGATGATGTTTTCTTAGAAATGTGCGCTGCGGTATGCGTGCAGAATAGGAGTCAACTCAGTAGTGAACCTGAGATCCAGTCCTGAAAGTTGATAAATCAGAAGTTATGAAGGATTTTATTTTTTCCTTCGTATGAGATGCAGAAGTCGAAATTTGACTAAGTCTGAGAAAAAGCGCAGCTTTTGAAAAAGGTGCTTGGATTTTTGAGCCTTCAGATGTCAGTTTTATGGTTTCCAGTCTCAAGATACCTTTTGATCAGTTTTTACTCAGCTCTGCGATGCACCTGTCAGCCAGCCAGTGTCAGAGGATGAACAAAGGTCCCGACAGAGGTTTAAGCCTAAATTTTCATGAAATTTGGCTGTCTGGAATTTGTTTTAAGAGCTCAAAGTTGTATTTTCGAAAGAGAGTTGAATGGACGCCTTAACTGGAGTTCTGACTGCAGTTAGACTAAACGTTTTCTGGGTTGTCATCTTTAGTTCATATTTTGGCATGTTGAGTGATCTTTCAGTTCGCATGTCGAGTTAACTAGTTTGCATGTTCAGTTAACTACCTTGCATGTTGAGTTAACTTGATTGCATGTTCACTTAACTGAAGATTATTCTTGAATGTCGATTGGAGTTTACATGCATGGCGAATTTGGTTGCAATTGTGAAGTTTTTGTGAAGATGGCGCTTCATTGAGTCTCAACTGAAGTTCTAAAAGGGACGACATGAATGATGAAGCACAGTTTTGTGAAGTTAGCGCATTCTATAAAGAATGACAACTTAAGTTTCAAAAGGGTTGCTATTTTTAGCATAAGTGTGAAGTTGGCGCATTCATTCTATGTCAACTGAAGTCTTGAAAGGGTCGCTATATTTGGAATATTTATTGCATGAAATATGGCGAATTTCTTATTGCCAACTTTAGTTATCAAAAGGGACACTTTAGTTCTAATTTGTGAATCTAAAGCAAGTGTGAAGGATGGCGAACTTAATATGGGTTGCTAACTAAAGTCAAAATCGCATGAAGTTGTTAACTGAAGATTGAAAAGGGAAACCCTAAAGCATGGCGATTTATTTAGCATATTTGAGTTTCAGTTAACTGAAATGAGGTCCAATCACAAGCCAAGCGCACTTCTTAAGGATTCCATGCCTTATGCGAATTTCATAGATGAAAATCTATTTAACCAAGCAATGGCGTCCATTATTTCATCATCTTTAGCTTCGAAGTTCATATTCTTCTTGAGCGACCAACAAGCTAAAGGTGCTACAGGTGTCCGAATTCAATATTCTTCATAGCAACGAGTTCAGATTGTTCAGAGGAAGGCGATTCTAGACTTTATTTTCACTTTGCATGTAGGTTTCATCAATTTCTAAAGAAGGGATTGGCGGATTTTTTAGAAGCAGACAAGCAAAACTTTCTATCTTCTGTCTTATTTCTTCTATTTCTCACCTTAGGTACTTTCTTCGCATGTCAAAGAAATTCAACACATATTCAGAATCTGATCATCTGGGTTCGCATATTTCAGCATTTGCAGCAAAACCCATGTCTTAGATTTTTTCGAGAAAATCGCCACGTAGGCTTCATTCTGAAGCTCTGTGCTTTTTTCTGAGAATCTCTTTGCATGTGGGCTTGAAACACATTTTTTCAAGAATTCAGCTATTTGGGTTTGTTCAGAATTTCGTTGTGCACAAAACCCATGTTCCAGAAAAACTTTGAAAATTTCTTTCGTCAGAGGCTAAGAGGCTATTTTTATCCTTATCTAGAAGTTTTCAGAAAGTTCAAGTATATTCGACTTTACAGTCAAAAGTCCTCATTTTCAAAATGCAGTTCAATCTCATTGATTACAAGGCCAAATCGGCTCTTGCACATAATTTCATCAAGACTTCAGATACAGAGCTGAATCATGTTTATCCAGTGGTTAATCTGCGCCCAGGAGCTAAGGAGGCTAAGTGTTGAAAAGTTTAAAGCTCACTCATGGATTTGCGCACAAGGCCATGAAGCTGGGTTAGAGACTGGAAATTTGCCTAAGGCATTAAAAATTGAAACCTCCATGGGTCAAATGCGCCTAAGTTTGAAGAGTAAATTTGACTAAGGTACCAAGATTAAAAGCTCAACATGCCATTTGCGCCCCCCTTTTAACTTGGAGAATGAGACTCTTAAAAGTTTCTAAGGCAATTAAACTAGAAGTCAACCACCTCATTTGCGCCTAGACAAGAAGAGGGAGATGGCTGAAAAGTTTCTAAGTATAAAAAAACTGAAAGCTTGCTATCCTAAATGTGCCCTCTCCAAATGGAAGCTAGATGAAAGATTCTAAGTCTTGAAAATGGAAGTAGGAAGTCCCATTTGCGCCTTAAGGAGTGTGAAAATTTGACTAAGGCGTTAAAAGATTAAGGCTGAAGGTTCCCCCCATCAAATGCGCCTAGACTTAGAGAAGCTTATATGCGCCCAAACCTTTGAAACTATTTCTAAGGCTTTTAAGCTAAAAGCTCACACATTCAAATGCGCCTTAAGCTGGAGGTTTGAAGTTTAAAATTATCTAAGTGTTGACAAATTGAAAGCTCACATGGTTATTTGCGCCATCATGGAAGAAGTGATTTGAAATACTCTAAGTGCTTAAAAATGAAAGTCCAACACCCCAAATGCGCCTAGAAGAGGAAGAATACTTGAAGAATATTCGAAGGCATTAAATAGCAGGTGAAGACCAGGCATCAAGGCATTGAATCCAAGCAAAAGAGGAAAAAGACAAAAGGTATCCAATGCAAGGAGGAAAAGGACAAAGTATGCCCAATTGAAGACAAGAATACATGCATGCATGGTGACAAAATACAAGGCGTCTAAAGTAGGAAGTGGGTCCCTTTGCTGCAAGCTGTAGAATATTTCAAGTGTTTAAAATTTAAAGCTTGACCCCCTGTTGGCGCCCAAGGTGAGTTTGATGTTGGAAGAGAATCTAGGCGTAGGAGTTTGAAGTTAAATGCCTTGAACATTTTGACCTTGGAAAAAATTTTAAGTGTGGGAAATTTAAAGTGGACTCCTCTGTAGGTGCCTAGAAGTTATGTGAGGAATATTTCAAGGCGTCGAAAAATTTTGAAATTCAAAATACCTCCTATCAAATGTGCCCAAGGCATTCAAGGAGAAAATTTTCCTAAGTGCGTCAAACAATAAAATTTTCTCATCATAGGAAGATGATTTGAAGATCAAATATAAAAATTTCCTAAGGCAATCTAAATATTTTTTCTAAGTATTATCAAAATCACGCCTGGACTTGGAAGTATGAAATTTGGATGAAATTGCCAGAGACGAAGTCAGCGAATGCCAGCTTCACAGGATTGATAAAAAAATTTGAGTCAGAGCAAGAAAGAATTCTCAGGGGGATGAAGAAATGGATTAAATTTGCTAAAAAATTATTTTCTAAGGTTCAAAATTCAAAAAATTAAATGAACCCGTTCGTTGTATACCCATGAATCTAACGCGTTCTGAAGAAAATTTTCTTCTGGGTATTGAGGATCCTCGACAGGGAGTTGATTTTAAAGCCTTTCACACTTAGCCGAAGCTTTCAGGATAAAGATTTTGATGGGCACCGAATTGATGAATTTTTCTAAGGGAAAATTTGAAAATTTTTTAAGGAAAAGTGAAGAAAATGTGTTTTCAAGGTAAAATACTCCAGACGATGAATTTGAAAGGAACTGCCTAGGTGAATCTGCTCAAGTTCTTCGTGAAGATAATTTTCCTAAGCTAGAGATGAATGAGATCAAAATTGTGAACACCTCAGCTGGAAAAGTAAAGGGGATATTGTTGAAGTTAAGATGTTGGAAAATCATGAAGAAAGCAAAGTTGGCTAAGGAAAAACGATGAACCCTTGGAGATCAAAACATGAAAATCTTGGTAAGTAAAGTGAATTTATATTATGAAGTGTTCTAATACCCTTCTCCTTGCTTGTTTTGCAGGAGGAACATCGAGACCAGGTGGTGATGACTTGGAGTGATGAAGCAAGTGATTCAAGATGACATTTCAACCTCGAAGGAAGAAAGGTTACGAAAAATGGCTAAGTGTTGAGACTTAGTATAACTCGAATGACAAAGAAGAAGTTGTTTGATCAAGTCCAAGAGGATCAAGAGCAGTGTGAACGCATTTCCAGACGAGAATCTTTTGGAAGATGGACATTAATTGCTCATTTATTGCCCCATTCTCCCTTATGACGGTTTTTAGGGCGAATCTTGTTTAGGGCTGAGGTGGCACAATCTAGGCCATCCAGCCGATTGTAATCTGAGCCATCCGTTGGACTTGGCCATCTATAAAAGGGGGAGTCCCCCTCATTTGTATCTCATTAGAAGTAGAAGCAAAGCTTAGAGATCAGAGTAGAGAATAGAGCAGAGACACTTTAGTTGTAATAACTTAGCATAGCGTAGTTTGAAGGAGAAGGAAAGTTTTCCTTTGAAAACTTTGTAAGAGATTGTTGCGAAAAACTATTGTAATAAAAGATCTTTCATTGAATGGTGAATTCATCTTTGTTATAAGTAGCTAGCGAGGTTTCTTCATCCCTTCGACTTCAAGGAGCATAAAGTAGAGTAGTTTTCATTTTCATGCAAGCAGATGTTAGTTGTGGACTTGTGGTGTTAATCGAGGCAACTTCATTTTTATCCATACCACTAGCGGCTTGTTGACGGTAGGTTTTCCTTGTGTGGTCAACTGGAAAACATTACAAACTTAACTTCGATTGTGATTCATGTGTTTGTATGCATCGTTCTGATGGTGCTTACATGTTGAGTTATAATTTGAAAACCTCTTGTCACTCCCTTGAAGATTGCACCGACTTTGTGTAAGTTGTCCAACGTGAGGCGAAGCAGAGTCTGGTCGAAGTCTGTCAAGATTGATCCCACGTTCCGTCCTTAGATAGAACGTAAACTTCTTAGGCCCTACACTCTTTTAAATTTAGTTCATTCCTGGTTAGAATTAGGAAACTTGTGCTCACTTGCCAAATCATTCGAATTACACGAAATCCCTTAATCCACTGTCTGTTGTCAGCTGTCGAACAATTGTGTAAGTCCCCTTGAAATACCAGCAAAACACATCGAGCCAACTGAGGGTACTCTATTGCATGAAGGAACCTTGGAGTTAAATGTATGATCTATCTCGCAATCTTAGCATGCAGGAAACTTTGTTCAAGAGAGGATAGAGTATCCGTTGGGAAACTTTATTCTGTGTTGGTGCGGTCGCGAAAACCACGTCAACAAGTTTCATTCAAAACCTTTCAGCCATAAGAAGGATAAAAAAATTCTTCAAATCTTCCAAAGAAGTTTCCACCAAGGTTGTCAGAAGAGCTCAAAGAACAGCTTAGAAAAGATGGAGTTTTTTACACTTGCCGTGAACCTTGGGTTAAGGGTCACTATTGCTATGGAAGAGGCAAAGCAAACCTAATGGAGGGCTATTCTGATTTTGGATCAGAATCTGATTCGTTTGATCAGCAATACGAATCAGCAAGTAGTGAAGGTGAAGAAGCCCCAGAAGAAAAGCCTGATGAGGTGGTAGATGGTAGTGCTTTCGCACAACTATCAAGTTTTCAGAAAAATGAATCCTTTCGGGTTCATGGAGTAGTTAATTCACAAAGGATTGTTGCTCTAATTGACACGGGAGCAACTCATAATTTTATTGATGAAGGATTGGTTGCTAAAAAAGGTTTGGAGACTGAGGAATTTGATGGTTTCAAGGTTATGGTTGCAGATGGTTTTACTATGTCTTGCACGAGGAAGATTCCTAACCTCTCTATGCAATTGGGAAATTATGAGATTAAAGATGATTTTTATGTGGTGGGAATTGGAGACACTGATGTTGTACTAGGCATACAATGGCTGCGATCTCTTGGTGAGATCACATTGAATTTGCAAACTATGGAGCTTAAATTTCAGTCTAATGGAAGGAAGGTTGTTCTAAGAGGGATGTCAAATGGGGCCCTCAAATTGTGTCTTTGAAGAGGATGGAAAGGCTGATCCATCACGATCAGGTTGAATGGGCTGCTGAATGTTTGGTTCTACCAGCTGATCTAGTGGAGGAAAAAAGGCAATATCACCCTGATATTTGTTGTGACGTTTTTCACACATCGCCCCATTGCAAATGGGGACCCCCTAGTTTTTGCTTCGTTTCCATCTTTTGGCTTGATTTTGGTTTGTTTTGTTGTTGTCTCTCTTTCTGCTATCTATCCTTCTGGGGATGTTCCCGTCTTTGAGATTAAACGAGTGAAATTTGGCCAAGTCTGAAATTAGGGTTTCATCTTTCCTGGTCAGTCCAAGGTTGAACGAAGTGAATTTAACATTGTTGTCAGTATGCTTCCAACAGGCTCTCAGCAAATTTTCATCAGATTTTGAGGTACTTACTATTTTTAGTAAGTGTGCAATTATAGCCAATCTGTCAGCATTTCTGAGATTCCGACAGTCACACTGCATTTAGGACATATCAAGCTACTCGCGTGCAAAATTTGAGTTGAAACAGGCAACTTTCTATTTTTAGTAGTTCAGCTTCCGGAGTGAATTTCAGGGCCTAGACGCAGAGTTTTTCTTTGCATGTCGGCATATTCCTTCTGGGTTTTTTGAGACCTTCGTGATGATGTAACATGCAAAACGAGACGACAACTTTCAGAATTCAGTCTTCTGAGGTTATTTTTAGGGTTTGCATGTCAGGGTTTCTTTTGCATGTCGGATGATTCCTGGTGGGTTTTTCGAGAGCTTCGCAGTGATATGGCATGCAAATGGAGATAATCACTCAGTAAGGAACTTACTATTTTTAGCAGGTGCGTCTTGGCAGCCGCTTCCCAGCAATTCAGAATCACGAGCTGATCGCAATGCAGCAGAAACGAAGGCAAACAGAGATCATTTGATGCGCATGCAGAGCAAATTAGGGTTTCTAGCTTCGAAGCCTAAAAAGAGGGGAAAAAAGTCAGAATTTTCGAAAACCGGTGTAAACCACCGCGATCAGCATCCTTCAGGCTATCTGCTGGTAAAATTTCAAGCCAAACGGAGCACTTACTATTTATAGTAAGTCATTTTGGAAACAGGCTAAAAATAGCAAATCAAGGTGCATGCGTTGATGCCGACAGGCAGGTCACGTGGTGAGGAGCGCCTCTTTCAAATTTCAAGTCAATCGGAGCAGTGGAGCTATCAAAAGCAAGCAGTTGCTATTTATAGCAAATCACCTTCAGAAATGGGCTAAAAATAGCAGGCCGACTAAAAATAGCAGTGTCAACAGGGTAACTTGGTCGAGAGGATGTAGTGTTTAAAATTTCAAATCATTTTGAGCTTCAAAGGTGCAAAAATCAAAGGGCTTACTATAAATAGCAGGGCATGGATAAATTTGCAAAGACGAAGAAAAAGTGACTAAGTCTGCAACTTCATCCTGCACCACCTTCCAAATGCGCCCATCTTCAGCTGGAGTCAGGAAAATGGCTAAGTGTTGAAAATCCTGCTACCTAGCTAAAATGCGCCCTCATGCTAGAAAATTTCTAAGTATCAACTCTCATCCTTCACCCATGGCTAAATGTGCCCTCACTCTAGGGAGAAGTTCAAAAATTTTCTAAGGCATAAAGCATCTTCCACCACCCTCCATTTGCACCCATCCTTCATCAAGTAAGAAATGTGCCCAAGAAAGTCAAGGAGGTCAACAAAGTTCATCCTTCACCTATAGCAAAATGCGCCCAACTCAAGGTAGTGGCATGCAAAATTTTTCTAAGTATGAGTTTCATCCACCACATATGCTCAAATGCGCCCAGCTGAAAAGAGGTCAAAGTAGTCAACATTTTTCGTCCTCCTCTCATGCCAAAATGCGCCCATCCTTCTCAAGGGGTGAAATGCGCCATGTTTAGAGAAGCTGGTCAAAGAGTGCCAAGGCGTTGAAGATTCTTAATATCTTCTTGAAATGAGAAATGCGCCCAAGGGGTGATGAATATGATATGTTAGGCGATGAAAAATAAAATATGCTAAGTATGATGTGCTTTCAAGGAAGATCTTCTAAGTTAATAAAATTTTCTCACCATGGCAAAATGCAAGGTGATTTTCCTCACAGGAAGAATGAATAAAAATTTTTAAGGCAAAGATAAAATTTAAAATGCTAAATTTGAAATTTTTTCTAAGGCACAAAGAATTTCTCTCTAGAGAAAATACGCCTAGAGCTCAGGGTGATGAAATTTTTCTTGAAGCATGAATGAATTTGTCGGTAATGGAGCCGGAGAATGTTGGCATTGCAGGATGAATGAAAATTTTCAAGTCAGAGCAACAGGATACTCGCAGGGATGAAGAAATGAAATAAATTTGATGAGAGAATCATTTTTCTAAGGTTCAAAATTCAAAAAATTAAATGAACCCGTTCGTTGTATACCCATGAATTTGATGTGTTCTGAATTTTTTTTTTCTTCTGGGTATTTAAGATCTTCAACAAGGAGAGGGTTTTAAAATCTTCCACAACTTGCCAGGAATTCTGAGGTGAAGATTTTTGATGGGCACCAGGTTGATGAATTTTCCTAAGGGAAAATTTAAAATTTTCTAAGGCAAGGAATAAAACATGTTTTCAAGGTAAAATTTGCCTTGGTGGATGAATTTGAAGGTGATCGCCTAGATGATTTTTGATCAAATTCCTGATGAAAGGATTTTTCTTGAGCTTGAAATGTTAGAGTGAAGTGCGCCAAGCAGAATGCAAGATGAGTTGCAAATTTGGCTAAGGCATGAAGAATTTGAGCGTGAAGTTGGCTAGTGAAGATGATGAACCCTTGGAAGTTAAAACATGAAAATCAGGTAAGTATGTTGAGTTTATATTGTGAAGTGTTCTAATGCTCTTCTCCTTGCTTGTTTTGCAGGAGAAATGTCGATACCAAGCGGTGATGACTTAAGTGATCCAAGATGACATTTCAACCTCGAAGGAAGGAAAGTTGCAAGAAAATGGCTAAGTGTTGAGACTTAGTGACAGAGAAGAAATGTTTTCGAAACTCAAGATGGAGAAAAGAATGGAAGTTTGAGCAAGGTCGAAGAACAACGTCAAGAAGAAGATCAAGAGCAGTTGAACTCCAGATTTTGCCAAATTTTATTACCTAAGGAGGCAATGTTGGAGACTCTTCTACCCTCCTCCAAGCGATCAACAGAATTGGCTGAACGCGAACAACAGAGCAGTGTGAACGCATTTCAAAGCTGGAATCTTCTAGAAGGTGGGGGCCATTAATTGCTCATTTATTGCCCCACTCTCCATTATGGTGGTTTTTAGGGAAAATCTTGTTGAGGGTTGAGGTGGCGCGATCGTAGCCATCCAGTTGATTGTAATCTGAGCCATCTGTTGGACTTGGCGAACTATAAAAGGGGGAGTCCCCCTCATTTGTATCTCATTAGACAGTAGAATTAGAGTAGAAGTTAGGATAGAGAGACAAGTTAGAAGTAACTTAGTATAGATTGATAGTGTAGTTTGAAGAAGAGGGAAAGTTTTCCCTTTGAAAACTTTGTAAGAAATTGTTGTGAACACTCTCTCAATAAAAGAGTTTTTCATTGATGGTGAATTTTGTCTTTGTTGTGAGTAGCTAGCAAGGTTTCTTCGTCCTTCCAATTCAAATGGTAGCATAAAATAGTTCAAAGTAGTATAATTTTCATTCCATGCAAGTGGATGTTAGCTGTGGAATGTGGTGTTTGATCTAAGCAACTTCGTCTATCTATACCACTAGTGTATTTGCTGATGGTGAATGCGCCTTGTGTGGTCAACTAGAAACGTTGTGGGCCTAACTTCAATCATAGTTTGAATGATGGTATGTGTCGTTGTGATGGTATCTTCATGTCAAGTGGTGGTTTGAACATCTTTAGTCATCTCCCTTGAAGATGGCACCAACTCCGTGGAAGTTGTCCGATGCGAGGCAAAGTGAAGTTCGGTTGAAAGTTTGCTGAAGTTGAGCTCCATATCCCACACTTAGAATAGATTTAGATTCTCTAAACCTTGCAACCTCTTTAAATTCAGTACTTTCAAGTTAGTTCAAGAAACAAGAACTTCATAGACAAATCTTTCGAGCATTTGAATTCCTTTCTCCGCTGCCGAACAATTCTGTAAGTCCCCTTGAAATACTAGCAAATCACATCGAGCCAACTGAGCCTATTCGCACTGAAAAAACCTTGGAGTTGAACGCATGAACTTTCTTGCAATCTTAGCATGTGGAATACTTTGATCAAGAGAGAATAGGGTAGCCGTTGGCGATTTTATTCTGCATTGGTGCGGTCACGAAAAACACATCAACAATATTCAAGCCTTACTTTCAAAGAAGAGAAAAGTCTTTGGAAGCCTACCTCCTGGAAGACCTCCTGAAAAAGGTTCTGAGCATGTAATTGAATTAGGAGGAGAAAAGCCCGTCATGACTACACCATACTGTTATCCAAAGAAGCAAAAAGATGAGATTGAAAAAGCCATCAAGGAGCTATTAGAGTCCGGTTTCATTAGACCAAGCAAGAGTCCTTTTGCTTCTACAGTAGTGCTGGTCAAAAAGAAAGATGGCACAATGCGTATGTGTGTTGACTACCGTGCATTGAATCAAAAGATAATCAAGAATAGATATCCTATTCCTAGGATAGACGAGCTTATTGATGAGCTCCATGGAGCTATGTTTTTCTCAAAGATTGATCTTCGTTTGGGTTACTATCAAATCTGAATGAGGAAGACAGACATAGAAAAAATAGCATTCAGATGTCACTTTGGGCATTTTGAATTTCTTGTCATGCCTTTCGGTTTAACAAACATGTTGATGTGATTTTTGTGACCGCACCAATCAGCAGAACAAAGTTGTCCGAAGGCTACTCCATTCTCTCTTGATCAAAGTATTCCGTGCGCTAAGATTGCGAGATAGATCATACGTTCAACTCCAAGGTTCCGAAATGCTTCGGAATACCCTCAGTTGGTTGGTTGTGAATTGCTGTTTTCACGAGGGGACTTACACAATTGTTCAGAATACTTGCAGTTAACAGTAGGTGGATGATTGGAAGGGGTTTATATGATACAGATGATTTTGCAATAAGGTATGTTCTCTAAACTAACCAGAAATGAACGGAAAGTAAATGAGTGTAGAGCCTAAGAAGTTTATGTTCTACTCTAAATGCAAGATATGTGGAGCTTGACTTCAGCAGACTTCAACCATATTTCACTTAGCCTCGCATTGGACAGCTTTAGCAAAATAGGTGCAATCTTCAAAGGAGTAATGAAAGATATTTAGATTACAGTTCGACATACATATACCATCATAAAGATGCATACAAGCATAAGAACCACAATCGAAGTTAAGTTTGAGGTATTTTCCAGTTGACCACGCAAGGCAGACTTACCATCAGTAAGTTGCTAGTGGTATGGATAAAGAGAAGCTACTTCGATCAAACACCACAAATCCAAAGTAAACTACTTGTGTGAAAGCTAAATCCTACTTGAAATTGAAGGAAGAAGAAACCTCACAAACTATTCATGACAAAAGTGGAGTTCACCATCAATGAAATTCTTTTATTATGATTAGCTCTCGTGACAATTTCTTACAAAAATTCTCAAAGGGAGAATTCCCCTTCTCCTTCAAACAATGCAATGAAACTAAACTATTCTAACTCCAAAAATGTCTACTCTCTACTCTGCTCTGATATCCAACTGATTAACTACTAGTGTACAAATGAGGGGACTCCCCTTTATATAGCTGTCCAACCTCAACGGATGGTCCAGATCAAATTACAATGGAGGGCTCAGATCGAGCCACCTCAGCCCTAGACAAGATTAACCCTAAAAACTGCCAGAAGGTGGAGGAGTGGTGTCATTAATGATCCCAAAAATAGCAAATTCCTCCTTGACCACTATGGGTAATTAATGCCCACTATCCCTCTAGAAAATTCTCGTCCATGACTTTGTTTCCATTGCTCTTTTCTTTGACCGCGTGTTGTGACCTTTTCACATATCGCCCCATTCAAATGGGGACCCATAAATTTTTGCTCCATTTTGGTCTTTTGGCTTTGGTTTTGTCTCCCTTTCTGCTTCTTTCTGCTATCTGCTTTCCCGGGACGCTCCCGTCCGCAAGCTTGAATGAGAAGATTCGACCAAATCTAAAATTAGGGTTTCACATCTTTAGGTCATTTCGGGGTCAAATTGAGTTGGTTGATCAACTTTCGAGCCTAACAGTGCTATCACGATGCTTTCAGCAAGTAACCCCTAAATTTTCACTAAGTTCTGCCAACTTTCTATTTTTAGCAAGTGTCAGTTTAGGGTTGATTTTCTCGGGATTTTCACATTTTGACAACTTCATTACATTCTGAACACTTCAAGTTCATTCCTGACAAAGGTTGAGCAAAAACGGACGACTTGCTATTTTTAGCAGTCCTGCTTCAAGAGCAGATTTCAGGATCTATATGTTACATTTTTTGATGCATGTTCGGAGATTCTTTCTGGGTTTTTCTAGACCTTCGCAGTGATGTGACATGCAAAGCAGGATAATGACTTTCAGCATTCAGCCTTCAGAGGCCGATATTAGGATTTGCATGCAGACTTTTTCAGCGCATGTCGGCATATTCGTTTTGGGTTTTCCAAGAGCTTGGCAGCGGTGTAACATGCAAATGGAACTGATCACTTTTCAGAAACTTACTATTTTTAGCCAGTGCTTGCATGTTGAGGATTTTTCTGGGTTTTTCTGGGTTTTTCAAGATTTTTTGGGCAGTATGACATGCAAAATCATCCAGTAGCCGGACAGTCACTTTTTCGGCCACTTTCTATTTTTAGCAGGTACCACTTGGACAGCTACTCAGCACTTTGGAGCGGCAAACTGATCGTCATGCAACTGAAACGGGGTCAAACGGAGCTCATCTGAGGAACATGCATAAAATTAGGGTTTCAAGCTTGAGAGCTAAAAATGAGAAGTCAAACGACAAAGTGCCCTAAAACGGATGTATCCACTACGATCAGCGTCTTTCAGGAAGTCTGCTGGCAAAATTTGAAGGCAATCGAAGCACTTTCTATTTTTAGTAAGGTGTTCCAGGCGCAGGCTATAAATAGAAAGTTGATCTTGGGCGTCAGCGTAGACGGGCAAGTTCACCAATGAGGATCACACTGTCCAAACTTCAACTCAAACGGAGCTAGGGAAGCCTCAGAAACAAGCACTTACTATAAATAGTAAGTCACTTCAGAAGCGGCTATAAATAGTAGGCCGACATCAAATTTCAGCAGGTACGAGTCAAATGTACGATGAAGAACCCTTGGCGTGAATTTCAAGACAAACAAAGTTGTAGAGAATGAGAAATCAAATAATTGCTATTTTTAGCAAGCCGGGACAAAGAAATTAGGGTTTCCTAAAATCAAGGGCAGAACACGACATTCACTCATAAACAGCATCCAGTTGCGATCACCACACTTCAGGCATCTAGCACATGAAATTTGAAGACTTTCTGAGTAATTTCTATTTCTAGCAGGTTGCTAAAAATAGCAGGTATAAACAGGTATCGGGCATCAACAGCACAAATCAGTTGAAATTCAGAGGGGTGAAAATCAGGCTTTCCAAGGTCAGAATTCAGTCAAAGGCGCGAAATTCAAAGAACTTTCTAAAAGTAGAAACTCAGGGCGAATTAGGTTTGACAGAGGAAAATCAACTTAAATCTGGCAGAGGGCATAAAATTCACTAAAACGGATAAAACTTGGAATCCGGCATTGAGATCCACTTGAGAAGCTGAAAAGAGACAGAAAATTGACTAAGTCTGGAAAACTCAACGCCACCCCATTGAAATGCGCCTTAGTCACTTGAAGTGATGAAAATTGAAAGCTCTATGGGTAAAATGCGCCTAACCTTGAAGGGGGTGATGAAATTTCACTAAGGCACTTAAATTTGAAGTTGATACCCTCAAATGCGCCTGGCTTGAGTAAGGGTGATTAAAATTTTTCTAAGGCGTTAAAATTAAAAGCATCATGGGTCAAATGCGCCCCTTTTAAAGAATTTTAAATTTCGCCTAAGTCATAAAATTAAAAGCATGACCCATCATATGCGCCTTGGAGTTGAAGTCATGAGAAAACTCTCTAAGTGCGAAAATTGAAAGTTCAACATGCCAAATGCGCCCCTGAGCATTGAAGACTTGGAAATTTGTCTAAGTGACAAAAATGGAAGCTCATGGGTCTAGATGAGCCCCCTTGTCCAGACTTGGGAAAATTTTCTAAGTGCATTAAAAATGAAAGCTAATCCTCTGATTTGCGCCCATGGTAAAACTGGAAGCTCTATAGCTAAAATGCGCCTGAAGGTGTTGGATGAGAATGTGACTAAGGCGTAAGAAACTGAAAGAATCATGGGTCAAATGCGCCCCTCTTCAAATTGGGAGGATATGTCAAATGCACCCTTGAAGTAGGCATGGTCAAATGCGCCCTTGGAGTCAAAGGATGTAAAATTACGCCTAAGCCATAAATTGAAAGCTCAGTATGCTATATGCGCCCAAAGCCTTGAAAGGAATATTAAGCCACGAAATTGGAAGAAGGCCATGGTGAATGCGCCCAAGGCATAAATTGAAAGTTTGATATGTAAAATGCGCCCCTGGCAGGATTGAAAGTACAAGACTCAAAATGCGCCCCTCTTTAGAATGGAAGTACCATAGTTCATATGCGCCTGGAAGCTTGACTTAAGGCTTGACTTGATATTTGCGCCTAAGCCAAAATTGAAAGCACTGAGGTGAAAGTACAAGACTCAAAATGCGCCCCTCTTCAGAATGGAAGTACCATAGTTCATATGCGCCTGGAAGCTTGACTTAAGGCTTGACTTGATATTTGCGCCTAAGCCAAAATTGAAAGCACTGAGGGCTATTTGCGCCCCTCTCTGAAGGAGTTAGAAATTTTTGCTAAGTGTCAAAAATCTAAGTGCCCGCCTCATTTGCGCCTGGAGGAGTTAAGGGATCCTAGGTATGGAAACTTGATGGATACTACCCTATATGCGCCCAGAGTCAAATTTCAACAAATTGAAAGCCCGTACTCTTATGTGCGCCCTTGCCTGTTAAGTGATGAGAAAGAAAGCATCAACTATTATATGCGCCTTGGAGAGTGGGGAAGCTTGAAATAATTCCAAGACAATAAAATTCGAAGTTGCTTCTCCCATATGCGCCCCTACTTCAAGAAACATTCTAAGGCGTGAAAATAAGAGTTCCCCATCTCATTTGCGCCTCAAGTGATAAACTGGAAGTTCCCCATCTTATTTGCGCCTAAGGACAGGAGGTGTTTGAAACTCGAAAGTTCAGCTTGTAAAATGCGCCCCCAAATAGAAGCAAACCCTTTCAAATGCGCCTTGGTGGAGGATTGGGTTGAAGAAGCATTCAAGTCTTTATAATGAAAGCCGAGAGGTGGAAATGCGCCCTCAACTTAAACTACAAGATACGCCCAAGGAAGATGAGCTTGAGAAATATTCTATGGCGTAGGAATTAAATTGAAACCTCACACCCTCATTTGCGCCTAGCTTCAAATTATATTCTAAGTCGTTTAAAAGTGCAAGCTCCCCCATCCTAATGCACCTTACCTCAGGGAGTTGATTTTGAAAATAACCCAAGGCGTGAAAATTAAGAGGAGCCTCCAAATGCGCCTTAAAGCTTAACAATCCACCAATTTCGATATGAGAATAAAATTAGAAGGTGTTGGATTTAAATATATACGCCTTGGTTTAAAAGGGGTATAAATAAATATTAAACTTTGAAAGGTTAGATGTTCCCCCTCCAAATTGCGCCTAAAGAGAAAAAATCAAAATGTGAGAATAAAATCAGGATAAATTAAAAGGCGTTGGGAATGAAAATAATTTCTCCAGGTGATTAATTTTAAAATTTGCCTAAGTCGGAGAAATTAATTAGTTTAATTAATTTAATTATTTTCCTAAGTATTAAATTTAAATTCCCCCTTTAATTTTAACACATGAAATTCTAAAGATCGAACGATTTTAAACTTGGGGAATTTATTTCAGAATTAATTATGGATGGAAAATAAAATTACGCCTAGCCGATTTAAAGTGTTAATATCGAATCCTTAAAAATGTGCTGGTGAAATAATTTAAAATGGCATTTAAATTAAATTTTAATAAATTAAATATGTCATTTTAAAAAGGTAGTTGATCGGAGTAAAAATGATTTTTTCGAAATTACTGGAGATAACTGGCAGTCGAGAGGGAAGTTTGAATTTGAATCGAGGAAAGAATCTCCCTAAATAGCAAATTGTCATAGCAACTGCAAGACGGATGGAATATTCCCTTTTAAATTTAGCAAATGCGTCAGTCATGATGAAGGGAATAAATGGCATCTGCTAAAATTAGCACCAGCTTTTGGCTATAAAACTCTAAGGATTTTCATTCTCATCTCACAAGATTCGAAGCTGAGATTTATGCTGTGAGATTTAATATTTTCGATTTGAGAGTTGTTGAAAGTATGAAGTGTTAAAGTCGATTTTGCAAGAGATTGAAATTTTTGAGGCTTGAATTTCCCGGAGTTTGCGAAGTTGCTGAGAGTTGAATTTCTCGAAGTTGCTGAGTTGCGAGGTGTTGATGTGTTTTTCGTGACCGCACCAAACAGCAGAACAAAATAGTTTTGGGGCTACTCCGTTCTCTCTTGATCAAAGTATTCCGTGTGCTAAGATTGCGAGATAAATCACACGTTGAACTCCAAGGTTCCTTAAGTGCGAATAGACCTGTTGATGCGTGTTTTATGACACACCAAACATCAGAATAAAATGCTCAAAGACACTCTATCCTCTCTTGAAAAACCACCGCGTATGCTAAGATTGCGAGAAGATCATATGGCGATTCCAAGGTTTCTTTAGTCGGGTCTCGACGTGTGGATAAGCTCAATGGCCGTTGTGATTTGCTGGTAATGAACAAGGGGACTTACGTAAAATCTTTGCAAGTTCAGGACTTAGGAAATTTATCGTTAAAGGCTTTCAATTAGGACTTTCAAGGTGGATCTTAAAAAATGGCAAAAAGACAAGGGTTTAGAGAATCTAGTCTAAGCCTAAGAACTCAAGAGACAGTAAAGACTCGGTGAAGGGAATAAACCACACTTTGTTTCGCCTCCTGTTGGACAACATACGCAAAATGGGTGCAATCTTCAAGGGGTTGTGAGAATAATTTTCAAACCTCAAATGAGGCTGAAGTTAAGCATCCACAATTAAAAGCTCAGGCTAACTTTACGCATCGAATGCAAATCATCCATTCGAAGAAAGTATGAGCTACACTTCACCTCTGAATCAATACGATCAATCTTTCATTCAATTAACAACTTTCAAAGCAAATTCTACCTAATCTAACTTTAACTCTAATCTATGGCGGAAGATAATATGCAACCTCGCTTACTATTCAACAATAAGAAGTTATTCAAGGCAAATCATGCTCAAGAGCTTTTATCATTCAAAATAGTCTCAATGCGACAATACACATATTCTGTCTCCACACAAATGAAAATGAGAGAGCACTAGTTTATATAGAGCCTCAAAAATGAAATGAAGGGCCGAGATTAAAACAAAATTAACGGCCAAGATTATTACAACCAAACCCTAATTAGGGTTTCCCAAAATAACAAGAGTTATCAATCAAAAATCAATCAGAAAAGTGGCAGTTCCAACTATAATCTAGGAGAGGCGTCCCTATCCATCTAAGTAGCATTGTGCTTGGCGAATTTGGACACTACGGCAATGACCTCGTCCATCGTGACAGGCAGCAACATGCTGATCCAGAATTCAAGTCCGTCCAACTTCTCAGCACATCTAGCAAAAGTACCTTCCCAATCTGCCTCTTGTTTCTCAAAATCCTTTCGAATGGATGAGAGTCTTGCCACTCTCGCAAAGTCTTGTCTCAAGAATGGTCCAGTGGTTGAGAAGAAAGTTTCTTGAACTTTATGCTTCAATCTCTCCAACTGCATGTCATTCTCCCGGATGACTTCACGGTCGAACACTTCTGTAGTTGTCATGTAAATCTTTTCCTGGATTTTCCTGACCTGTTCTTCAATTCCAAGCCCATCTATTTTCGCCTTCTCCAAGACTTCTTCTCGTATTGTCACTGCCCAAAACCAGTGATGAAAATCATATGCTGCCCCTGCAGCAATCACCTTTTTATCAACTAACTCCTCTCTTGGAGTACTCTTCAAGATTCTAAGGCTTGGAATAAGCCTTTCTTGCATATCCGGGATACCTTCCCATGCCTCTGCCATGTCCATCAGTCTAGAAAGAAATGAAGAAGTTCGTCCATAGGCCAGTGCCAACTTTTCCAAGAACAAGGCCGCTTCTATGTCTTCACTTGCTATCCAGTCCTGAGCTTCCTTGGCCATCACCATTCTGTGCTCGACATCCCTAGTCATCTCCTATGATGAATTGAGGAGAGGAGGAACAGTCGCATTGCCTTGATCAAGTGGCTGGGTCAAATGCTGTATATATTCTTTGAGACGTTTGACCTCCTTTTTATACTCCTTCTTAGCCACTTCCTTTTCTAGTCTCGCTTTGATAGTTGAGACAGAATTATCTAACTCCTCTACTTCTTGACCTTTCGAGGTCGGGCCAAGGTCAACAGTGGTTATAGCATACTCCTGTGGAGTGATCTCGTCCTGTGCCTTGTCCACCGTAGGTACTGCAATATGCACGGAACGGTTGCCTGTCTCATTCCTCTGAATGGTGGAGAACTTCTTGGCGGGCTTCTTGACTGCGACCTGCTCTAATCTTGCCAAGAAATCGGTAGTATCATCCTCTTCTTCTTGCTGAGCCTCAGCAGGTACCTGAACTTTCATCCTTTCTAATAGCCAGTTTGGAATGGTCGACTGTTCAATGCCATCCTCTACTTGAACCTCATCCTCGTTTGGAACATCCACGACTCCCCTGAGAGCGGAAATCATTCCCTCCTCGAAGTCATTGTTCCGATCTTCTATATCATTGTCCGAACCTAAGATTTATGTGCCTGTTGGTGACGCAGGCTCTTCATCATCTAGTTGAATAGGTTCATCATTTATTTCCTGAGCTGTAGGAGGTTCAAGCATCTCTACCAAGGAATCGTCAATAGTAGCCACAAACTGGTCAATGTTCCTGGATGCTGCTGACCGAGAAGGTTCTCCCTTATGCCTCTTGGAAGCAGGCTCAACACTTGGCATTATTTCTTTCCTTTTCTCTCCGATTCCAACCAAGTCCTGATGGGATGCCCTGGCATTAGAGGAATATGACTCTGATTCGCTCAACAGGTCATATGTGAGCGTGATTCCTTTTTGTCTCAGTTCTTGGGTGTGGTAATCAACCCACCATTGAGAATACTTAGTTACTGGCCTCATTAGGGTGGCCAGGTCTGCGTGCTTTGGTTTTGACCATTTCACCGGAGGGAGAGGTCGGCTTTCCTCAAAGCGTGGCTGAATGTGGTTTCCATCATCTTGTAGCTGGTCAGGCACTCGACAGAACTCAATTGTCCTCATGAAATCTAGTGGCATCTTGGACCACATTTTCTGCCTGACCTCGTACTCATCGGCAGCATTTGCCCAGAAATCCTCCAATTCCATCCTGTGCTTGTATTTTCTTCCTTCCACTGTCCGAATGTTATGATGTGGGTCATAGTTGACCCTGGACTTGTAGGCCATGAAAGGATACCATTGGATCTCCAGTCTTGCACTCTCAACTGCCTGTGCTGATGGACAGTACTCTAGCATGTTCCCGATGAAGAATGGGAATGTGACGGACGCCTTCTTGGATGGCCTCTGAATATTCTGATACTCTTCTAATTGTCTCAAAACCTCGAGCAATATCATCCGATTGGTCGGATAGATAGGCAATTTATAGGGATTTCCAGTGAATCCCTGGACCCTGACATATGTGAATTTCGGGAACTGGATGAACCAAGACCTGTATTTGCTGATAAGACTTTTCACTTCATGGCTCAGCCTCTGATGCACTCCTCCTTGAAGCTTTCTAGTAATGTGCATTAGGAAGGAATCATGTACCCTCCTGAAGTGAGTCTTCTCCTTCAATTGGAGCTGAGGATAACAATCGTAAGGCCTGAGCTCGCTCTCCCCGTTGCCAATTTTGCCCTTGCAGATCAATCCTGGATATTTGTATGATCTGGCCAACAGGTATATCACATATGAACTCATGTGAAAAGACTTAGTCTCTTCAAGGTTGATCAGTTGCTCATGGAGGTTGTCACTTATCATCCGTGACTAGTTGAACATTTTGACTCCAGAGGTAATCTCATCTATAAAATAGTACATCCAGCTCTCGAAGAAGGCGCCTTGCGGATTACCAGCTATTCTGTTTAGCATCAGCACAATATCCTCGAAATCTTCCTTGAAGTCTGTTTGGCGAGGTCTTTTGGGTAACTTCTTGATTGATGGCTTCGGCTTGTCCATCCACACCTTGTTGACTGTTGTGGCGCACAGATCTGGCTGACTGTCATATAACCTTTTAGCTTCTTCCTTGGTCTTATAGACCGTTTGTGAATGCTCTGGGATGCCGAAGGTCTCCTGGATTGCTACTTCGCCCAAGTGCGCCAAGATTCTTCCATCAGGCGCGATAATCTGTCTCTTTTGAGCATCATAATGGAGAGCACACTCCACCATCAACTCCGCACAATCCATTGCCGATGGGAATCCAGCAGCTTGGAATATCCCGTTTCTGACCATCCGTCTGGCTATTGCTGTGGGGAGTCCCTTCTGACCGTACACTCTTTTCTTGAATTCATCAAAGTCGACGTTCCCGAGATCAGTGTCCACGACATTCTTCCACTTTGAAATGACCTTGGTCTCTTTTTGAGCACCCTTGTTGGCAAACTTCATTTTCAGCTTCTTTGATAATTTGCCTGCCGTGTCTGTCAACTTGCAATCATAAAATTAACATTAATATAAAGACTTTTAAATAATTAAATCTCATGCCTTGGATTCGAAAATTGACTTTCAGCTGATTAAATAATTAATTGCTGCAAAAAAGCAAGCTGAAAGTGACTTGGATGAAGTTGAAAATTTTGCCAGAACTTCGTCAAGATGAAAGTACATGAAAGAGATAGCAAATTTATTTGACCAAACACCAAACCTCAGTGAAGAACTCTTAAATGCAAATCATATTTAAAAATCTGATTTTTAGAAGAAGTGCGCCCTTCTTCACAGAAGAATTTCAGCTCTGAATAAATCTCTTTTCTTTTCCCGCGAAAAATTCCTCAGCATAACACTGCTTCTCCCTCTAGGAAAATTCGACTTTGCCTATTGACCAATTATTTGCCTGATAATTTCAAGAAAGATTAAATTTCTCTTCAGCTGGGTGTGAAAAAATGAGTTGCTGAAACTCATTATAATGCTGAAGGATCGAATTCGATTTAGTGACTGCCATATTCTTTCTCGATCTTGATTTGTTTTCATTTATCCAAACAGGCAAGTTTCCTTTTATTTTCCGACAAGGATCAGTCTCGAGCTTATCCGGACAAATCTTCAAAAATTCGATTTTTCATTTAATGTTTATCTTTGATTTTTCGAATTTTTAAATAAACATTAAATATTTAATTAAATTCATGGCGAATTTAATTTTCTTGCCGGATTTCATCTCTACCTGGCGTACTTTATTTTCTTCCAATTCTCGTCTGGCAAATTTGATTTTGTCCAATGCATTTTAAATTCCAAATAGTTGAAAATTAATTATTAAAATATTAAAAATATTTTAATTAATTCCAACCCGTTCGTTTTGGACCCATGGCTATTTCGATTTTTCTTCTGTTTTTCTTGGCTAAGAGTTTATTTTCCAATTTCATCCTCAATTTCGTCTAGCCAAACCAAAATTCAAGTCATTCTGTTGAAAATTTAATTGCCAGATCCCTATTTTTCTTTGCCGAGGCGAGATTTTAAGCTTATTTTGCTTTGCCAAAGTCAAATTTTCTCTTGCCCAGTCGAATTTTTATAGGAAAAATCCTTGTCCGAATGTCTTCGTTGGGCGAATTTCCTTGACGTCTGACATATTCTTCCTCATTTCGGCCAAGGACGATCCTTCTTTTCTCTTTGCCTTGTGCATTTTTCTTCAGTCGAAGTTGTCAATTTTTAAACATTTTCCACACTTAGGCAAATTTTATCTCTTTTCCATCTTTGCGTTAGGCACATTCCGTCTTATTCTTCGCCACATCCTGATCTTTCTTAGCACGTGTCCTTTCAAACTTGGCATTTATCCTCTTACAAGTGTCGGGATTCCTAACCAAAGTCTTTATTTTTCATCCCTTAGCCTCTATACTTAGGCAAATATTCGAACTTTTTCTTGGCATTAACACCTAGTCAAAAATCATTCCTTTTATCCTCTTAGGCGGACCTCCTTAACATTTTGGACAAGCATTCTTGGATGTCCCACCTTTCTAGGGCGGACTTCTTAGCTTCTTAGCATTTGTCTCTTTGGAAATATCACAACACTTAGCCAAAAAAATCATTTTTCCACCCTTTTAAGCTCTTACTCTTAGCTAAATTTTGAAATTTCACTTGGCTGGGCATCAACACTTAGCAAAATTTTTGATTTTTTCTTCATCTTATATGCCTAGGCGGACTTTGGAAGGGTCAAGGATGAGCTGGGCGGACTTTAGAGGTCTCTAGCACATGTAGGGCGGACTTTCAAGGGGTCAAGGACAAGGATGGCGGACTTCAAGACTGTCAAGGATATGTCTTCCAGTATGTATGGCGGACTTCAAGACCTTTTTGGACGTCCTTCTAGTGGATGGCGGACTTCAAGACTCTTTTGACATACTTCCTTCATCCTCTCTTCTCATTTTCCATGGCGAATTTCAGCCTTGAATAGATTTTCTTCATGAATCTCATCTCTTTTGAGCTGATTTTGAACTGATTTTGCTTCAGATCTGATTGATTTCGAACTGGTTTTGACTGATTTTTCCAGATTTTTGAACGTTTTTTGGTCTGATTTTCATGCCTTTTACTTGTTTTTTCCAGATTTTTCGAAAAAATTTCAAATTTTCATTTCGATTTTCTGAGAGTTCTATTGAGTTTTTCGAACTTCTGAGTGCGTTTTCAGAACTTGGGACCCTTCCAAAAATAGAAACTTTCCAAAAATAGAAAAAGCAAACCCTAAAAAAATAGGGAACCTTGTTTGGTCCGAAAATGCCAAAAATGAAAAAATCGAAAAAGCAGCTTTTCCTAAAAAGTAGGAAGTCTCAGAATTGGCCGAATTTACAGTCGATTTTCATCTCTTGGGCCTTCTGAGCGCTTTCATGACGTCTACGCACTGATTCAATCATGAATTACTGACTCGGCTTGGGTAACTCTCGGCAAACTGAACTGAAACCCTTAGCAAAATGATCTCTCGTAACCGTTGCAAGGAGACAGAACCCTAAAAACTAGCAGGCAACTGGGGGTCCCCATCAGCGATGGGGCGGTGTGTGAAAAGGTCACAACAAGACCCAGTTTGGTTGATGTGTATTGCTGTGTTCTTACGAGGGGACTTACACAATTGTTCAGAGTTCTTTGCGGTTATCAGCTGATAGGTGATTTGAAGGGGGTTTCTTGCGTGTATGATTTGGCAATGTAGTACGTTTTCCTAAAACTAAGCAGAAATGTGCGGAAAGTAAAAGAGTGTAAGGCCTAAGAAACTTGTACTCTATTCTAAATGCAAGATATGTGGGATTCAGTTTTGGCAGACTTCAACCAAATTTCACCTAGCCTCATGTCGGACAGCTTCAGCAAAATCAGTGCAATCTTCAAAGGGGTAGCAAAAGATGTTCAAGTTATAATTTAACATACATACACCATGAAAATGACGCATATAAGTATATAAACCACAACTGAAGTTAAACTCAAGATAGTGTCCAGTCGGCCACGCAAGGCGAACTTATCATCAACAAGCCGCTATTGGTATGGAATGAAAGAAGCTACCTCCACAAAAATACCACACATCAAAGTAAACTACTTGCATGAAAATTATGCTACTTGGATCCAAAAGGAAGAAGAGACCTTGCTAGCTATTCATGACAAGACGAATTCCACCATCAATGAAAAGATCTATTATCATGAAAAGTATTACACAACAATCTCCACAAAAGTTTTCAAAGGGAAAACTTTCTTTCTTCTCCACACTATGCAAAATGTTTAATATGCTCTACTCTCTAGCTCTAGCTCTAATGCTAATGTCCAATCTCACACAATGTCTACTGTCTAATGTGTTACAAATGAGGGGGACTCCCCCTTTATATAGCTAGCCAAGTCCCAAAAGACGGCTAGGGTTACAATCAATAGAGTGGCCAGAATAGTGCCACCTCAGCCCTAACCCTAAAAATTGCCAAAATAGGGAGTGGTACATTAAATGAATCAAAGATTCCCACTCACTCCCAAAATAGTAAAGGCAATAAATGCCCACATTCAGTCTTCTAGAAGATCCTCGTCCAGTAGTGCATTCCCATTTGCCTTCTCTCTGGCTGCAAACTCAATGAACCTGCTAAGCACAGCCTCAACCTCTTGAACTGAAATGGGCGGAATGCAATCTAACTGAAACTCTAACACCGTGACTGAATGCTCATGCCTTGCACAAGATTTTCTCCAAGCAATCAAGGAGTCCTGCGTGTTCTGAATCAAGGTGGAGAAAGTGGAGGTATTCTCGAAATCATCTTGTACAAAGGTCTTAACATCTAAAAAGAAAGGCACCAGCCTACCCCTCAAATTATCAATATTAACCTCATCTGGATTCAGCCGACTAGCAAATATGGCCTCAAAAGTATTCTGAACTCCATCAATGATATTGGCCATGGCCTTATGTATCCTGGCTGAATCCGCTCGTGCCACGTCGAAGAAACCACGCCCCGTGATAGCTAAAGAATACCACCTAGAGAAATCATACCTGTGATTCTCCTGAATGACACCTCCATCAATCAGCAAATGCAATGGCACATGCCTCAATACCTCAAGACCCTGGATAACTTTGCTCTGGTAGATAGAAGCGTCGCCCCAAGCATGATCCACTGCATCCATCCGTGTCAAAATACTAGAGGCCTGCTGAAAAGCAAAAGCAAGGTCCTCCATAAAATTTTCTGTCTCGGCACGAACCCCTGTGACCCATTTGTCTGCCTCCTGTGCCATCTTTCCTAACTCCATTAAGCCACTGATGGACTCTCTAGGTATCTCTGCTGGAGGCTCTATCACTGGAATGTCCCGCCCTCGAGAATGAGACAACTGCTGTACATATCCAACTAAGGCCTTGTGTTCTCTTTTCAACTTCTTATACTTCCCTTCTTTCTTGAATAATCTATCTTTGAGGGCAAGGAAGGAGTTATCACACTCCTCTACAATTTGCGCAGCAGTGGGGCGTCCCAAATCCAAAGTCGTGACCACATAATTCTCAGGTACTGCTTCATTTCGGTCACACTCAACTCGTGGCACGACAACGTGAAGAGTACGGGAACCATCCTCTTCAGTGGAGATCTTTGAAAACTTTCTTGCTTTCTTCTTCTGTGGAGGTGCATTGATCCTGTTCAGAAACTCTTCCATCTCAACTACTGGATCAAGCTCCTCACTGGGGCTTCTTCTCATTCTGTCCTTAAGCCAATCGGGCACATCATACTGTATATCGAAGGGCTGCTGCTCCTGTACCTCTACTTCTCTAACTTGCTCAACCTCTACATCATTCTGGCGAGGCTCATCGTCCTCAAGTGGCTGAGTGTGACCTGACACTATATCATCATCATCATTCATGGCCGCCTCTAACTCTTGCTGAAACTGAGGGTTAGTAATAGTCCCCTCATCATCCTGCTGATCAACCCTAACAGGTGCGTTGACGCTCTGGCCAATTGACTCTCTCCGTGGAGGCTGAATATTATCTTGTACCACTTGCACCTGATTCAGTGCATTCCTCTGATCAGTAAACAAAGAGACCTCCTGTATACTCGGAGAACGTGTCTCCAATGGTGATGCAACTGTAACTCGTGGAGGCTCTGGCTGAGTAGGCTCCTGTCGAACTATCTCCTTCTTTCTGGACTTTGGACCTCGTGTAATCTGTTTCTTCCTGCCAGTGGTGGGTGTCCTGTGATCTCCCATCAAATTGTAAGTCAAGGAAATTGACCTACTCTTCAACCTGTTCACCCGTCTATCAACCCATGCTCTGGTGAATGTCAAGACCGTGATAGAGAGCGTGTCCAAATCTGCAATCTCAGGCTCTGACCAATCTGGAGGTGGAAGTGGAGTATCTCTAACTGCTGCATAGTCCGGATGGACAACGTCCATATCCTCATTGACCTAGTCTGGAACTGGCACAACTTCACACTCCCTGATCAGAGTAATCGGCAACCGAGAGAACATTATCTTCCTTACTTCAATCTCATCAACTGCATCAGCCCAATAATCCTCTATGGTGGCCTTATGTTTGAACTCCTCTGATAGTACCCACTTGATGTTATGATGTGGATCGTAGTGTTGTCGGCTAGTATGATATGAAAAATGATAAAATTGAAGTTCACTTTCAGCCTCTCTAGCTGTCTGTATTGAAGGACACACTTCATCCAAGTTGCCCATGACAATTAGAAATTCTACCCCTCCTTCTTTTGAATTTTATCAAAGGCAAGCAATTGCCTAGATATCTCTAGCATTAAAACTCTATCTGTTGGGTACTTAGGCAGCCTATATGGGTACGATGAAAAACCTTGTAGCCTAATGTAAGAAAATTTCGGAAACTGTATGAACCAGCACCCATACCTTTCAATCAACTCCTGGGCTTCCTTCGAGATTCTATGGTGCAACCACTCCTGAAGAAATCTCGTAATGTACATGGTGAAAGAATCATTGACACCCTTGTAGTGGGTGGTACTTGCCAAATGCAACTGCGGACAAGCATCATATATCTTAAGCTGGTGGGAGCCACATCCGACAGGTTCTTTGTAACAGATCCCCCTGTACTTCGTCATCCGTGCCAACATATAGATGATGTAGGAGCTCATGTAAAATTTCTTCGTTCTCCTCAAGCTCGGGAGCTGCTCATGTAAATTGTCACTTATCATCTCGGCCCAATTGACATAATCCTTCCCTTCCAGCACGAGGTTGATGTAGTAAAACATCCAATGCTCAAAAATAAAGGACTGTGCACAACCACCAACCCTGCTCAGCATCATGATGAGATCACAATATTCTTGTTTCAAATCCTCCGCTATGATCTGCTTCGGCAACTTTGCACGAGAAGGCTTAGGCGTGCTCATCCAGTGAGTGTTGATCGTCTCCGTGCATCTCTCGAATGCGGAAGCACACATCCGTTCAGCTTGTTCTCTAGATTTGTAGACCATGTTTCTGTGTACTGGGATCCCAAAAGCTTCACCAATGGCCGCTGGAGTAAGATTTGCTAGCACTTGGCCATCAGGTGACATGATCGACCGGTGATCCTTCTCATAGTAATTGGCACACTCCATCATCAGCTCCGAGCATTGAATGGTTGGCGGGAAACTATCAGCTGCATATAACCCACTTCAGACAATATTGTGTGAAGTAGTCGAGGGCCTATGACTTCCAATTCCCAACATTCTGCTCTTGAAGGCCTCCAGGTTGACAGAGCCCAGGTTGGTGTCTGTCAACTTGCCCAACTTCGAAATAAACTTTGATTCCGGCATGAACGTCTTACTCAGCTTCTTGATCACAGCTTGCTTGGACGCACCATTGTCCTTTCCAGTCGTCCTTGCCTCAGCCATCTGCAAACAACAAGCATTTATCAGCAATTTAGTTTATAGAAATAAAACAAGACATTGCATAGGGGCTGCAGTTGACTTCTAGAAGCTACAATAACTCTTCCTGTTTGCAAACCTCAGCTTCTTCTTCTTGAACTTCAACACTTAGAAAAGTTTCTAAGTAGACTTCAGCCTTCAACACTTTTAACCAGCAATTTGAACTTTTATAACTTTACACCAGCAATCAGCAATCTTCAAATTCGTGCTTCTTTAAATCAGCAATCTTGTAATTCACTAACTCCTTTCACTTGGAGGCGTCCTTCCTAGCACTGGTAGCAACAAACTAAGCTTAAGCAATCAGCAAGTGTGCCTCTCTTGACTTTAGCAATGGCACTTCTCAGCAACTCAAGGCGTCCCTCCTCAGCAACCTCAGCAACTTCAGCAAACTCCAGACTTAGCCAAAATTCGAACTCACTCAAGCTCCAGTCTTCAGCAACTCACTGCAATGTCAATCTCAGAGCAAATTCAACTTCTCCAGCTGTGAAAAGGAAGTGAGAAACTTGCTCATTTTATAGCTCAAAATCGAATTCTAGAAGGAGCCAATTTTAGCTAGTGCATTAAACTTCCACTACTCCACTTCAAGAATTCGAATTTCCCTCTCTGGCATTTCTGACACTTGTCTCTCGACGTCAGGAATCTTGCTCTTCTAGAAACTTGACTTTGACTGGCATCTTTGAATTTGTTTTCAAAAAATTTAATTTAAATTCATCCTTTTAACTCACCAACCGGAGC
This sequence comes from Sequoia sempervirens, assembly GCA_007258455.2. Lineage (NCBI taxonomy): Eukaryota > Viridiplantae > Streptophyta > Pinopsida > Cupressales > Cupressaceae > Sequoia > Sequoia sempervirens. Next base: position 125,455 of record VDFB02388575.1, on the reverse strand, counting down.
TCAGTCACTTGAATTCGAATTTAACTCTTCATTATCTCTGGAAAATTGATCTTCGAAGAATTCAATCAAAATTATCTAGGCAATTTACTTCAAATTCATCTTTCGAAGAAATTCATTCTGGAAACACATTTTATTCATCTTGCCTTAGAAAATTTTAAATTTTTCCTTAGGAAAATTCACAATTTGAGCACTGATTAAATTCTTCACTGAAAAAGTGTCGGCGAAGTGCGGAAGATTTGGAAATCCATCTATCATCACAAATGTTCAGTACCTAGAAGAAAATTTTCTTCAGAATGTCTCGAATCCATGGGTACCCAACGAACGGGTTCATTTAATTTTTGAATTTTGAACCTTAGAAAAATATTATCCTGTCAAATAAAATCCATTCTTCGCCTGTGATCATCGTGTGTTGCTCCAGCTCGAGAAATTTGAATTCATCTTGCATTATCATCCATCTCTGACTTCATCTCTGAGAAAATTTGCTTGTGCTTTGAAAAAAAAATTCACCACCTTGAGCTCCAGGCATATTTTCTAAGGGAGAAAATATTTGCCTTAGAAAATATTTTAAATCATCTTGCACTCTGAGAATTTGTCTTAGAAAATTTTATTTGTTTGCCCATCGTTGCCTGGGAGAAAAACATCAACTTCACTTATAAAAATTTTTATTCGTGCCTAGCACACTTTTATTTTCCCACTTCACACTAGCACTTTACTTCATACTAGGAAAATATTCCCACGCCTTAGAAATATTTTATTTTTCTTCACTCACATCTTAGGCGCACAGCACTTGGAGAAAAATATCACCACGCCTGGCATTTTATTTCATACTTCACACGCCTTAGAACTTTTCTAACACTTCACCACCTTAGGCGCTAGGAAAACATCTTCAACACCTTAGGCGCTAGGAAAACATCTTCAACACCTTCCACCTTGGGCACATTTAGCACTTGATGAAGGAAAATGCCTAGCATTTACCTTGCATATGCTTTTGAAGGATCTTTTACCTCACATTTCACCTCATTTACCACCCTCAGTCACTTTTTACACCTCAACTTGGGCGCATTTTGGCTTGGCAAGAGGATGACTCTTCGACTTCCCATTTTGTCTTCACATGACCTTGTTTGGGCGCATTTAGGCATGCAAGGAGGACGAGTTTCTTTGACCTTGTTGACTTGCTTCTATCTTGAGCACATTTTCATGTAGGTGGAGGATAAAGATTGTTGACTTGTTGACCCTCTTAACTTGGGCGCATTTTGAGGGGTGAGGAGGATATCCAGACTTAGAAAATTTTCAACCCTTTCCTTCTTCAAGTTGGGCGCATTTTGCTAGGCCGATAGGATAAAAACGTTGACTTTTCTTTGACCACTTGTGCTTTGGGCACATTTTGCCCCTAATGAAGGATGAACTCATACTTAGAAATTTTTTCGTGCTTGGCATATGCTTGAAGGCGCATTTGGGCTAGGCAGAGGGATGAAAAGGCGTTGACTTCCTTTGACTTTCTCTCCTTGGGCGCATTTTGGCCTGTGCATTGGACGAACTCAACACTCTTAGAAATTTTCCATGCCTTCTCATCAACTGGGCGCATTTTGCCATAGCTATAGGATTGAAGTTCCAGACTTAGAATTTTTCCCTCGTTTCGCTAGTATTTCATGCCCTGCTATTTATAGTAAGCCCTCTGATTTTGCATCTCTGAAGGTCGGAACGACTTGGAATTTTGCACACCGCATCCTCATGACCTTGTTGTTCTGTCGACACTGCCATTTTTAGTCACCCTGCTATTTTTAGCCCATTTCTGAAGGTGGTTTACTATAAATAGTAACCTCTTGTTTTTGATAGCTCCATTGCTCCGATCGACTTGAAATTTGAACGAGGTGCTCCTCACCACGTGACCTTACTGTCAACATCAATGCATGCAGCTGATTTACTATTTTTAGCCTGTTTCTAATCTTACTTACTATAAATAGTAAGTGCTCCGTTTGACTTGAAATTTCACCAGCAAATAGCTTGAAGAATGCTGATCGCGGTGGTTTACACCGGTTTTTGAAAATTCTGACTTTTTACGCCTCTTTTTGGGTCCCGAAGTTGGAAACCCTAACTTGCTTTGCATGCGTATCAAATGATCTCTTTTGCTCTCGTTTCTGTGCTAGCGATCGGCGCGTGATTCGAACTGCGGGAAGCGGTTAGGGGCACACCTGCTAAAAATAGCAAGTTCCTTACTGAGCGAGTATCTTCGTTTGCATGTCACACCACTGCAAAGCTCTTGAAAAACCCATTAGGAATCATCCGACATGCAAAAGAAACCCTGACATGCAAACTCTAAAAATAGCCCCGGAAGACTGAATTCTGAAAGTTGTCGTTTCGTTTTGCATGTTATATCATTGCGAAGGTCTTGAAAAACCCAGAAGGAATATGCCAGCATGCAAAGAAAAACTCTGCATCTGAACCCTGAAACTTGTCCCGGAAGCTGGACTGCTAAAAATAGTAAGTTGTCTGTTTTCGCTCAAATTTTGCACGCGAGTAGCCTAATGTGCTTTGAATGCCGTGTGACTGTCAAAATTTTAAAAATGCCGATGGATTGCCCTGAATTGCACACTTACTAAAAATAGTAAGTACCTCAAAATTCGCTGAAAATCTGTTGAAAGCCTGCTGGAAGCACATTGACAACAATGTTAGTCTTTATTTTCAATTTATCGACTTCATTCGACCTTGGACTGACCAGGAAAGATGAAACCCTAATTTTCAGACTTGGTCAGTTTCATGCTTAAATTCACTGACGGGCGCAACCCCTGAAAGGCGGACATCAGAAAAGAGACAGAGCGAAAGAGAGAGAAAAAAAAACCCAAGCCAAAAGACCGGAATGGAGCAAAAAAATTAGGGGGTCCCCATCTTGAATGGGGCGATGTGTGAAAAGGTCACAACACGAGGTTGCTGCGATTCAAAATAAAGTTTGAAGTGTTAAGCGTTTTTATTTCTCCAAGTTGCTGAGGTAAGTATTCGAAGCACCTGAGACTTTATATTTTGCTGAAAGTTGAAATGTTTTCGAAGTTGAAAGTTGAAAAGGCTGAAATCATTTAATTATGCTGGAGGTCGAAATTGTTTAAGCTTTAAATTTTCTGAAGTTGCTGAATGTTAGAATCAAATCAAATTTAAAATTGTTGAAGCCTTCGAAGTTGCTGATGTATAACTTTCGAAGTGCTGATTTGAGATTGCTAAAACTTTTCGAAGTTTCTGATTTATAACTCTCGAGAAGTTGATTTGAAATTATTGGGACTTGCCAATTTGAACTTGCTAATTTGAAACTTTCGAGTCCATTGATTTAAAATCTTCGGAGTTGCTGATTTGAAATTGTCGAAACTTTGAAACTTGATGATTTATAACTTCCAAGCTTGCTGATTTAAAATTGTTGAATTCTTCGAAGTTGCTGATGTATAACTTCCGAAGTTGTTGATTTAAACGTTGCTGAAACTTAACGCATTTGCTGAAGTTGAGATTGCTGGAGAAAAATTTCTTTTGGCTACAAGTTGTTGGAATTCGAAGTTTAAATATACCGAGGTTTGAAGTCGAAGTTTGATGCTAAAGATATTAACTTGCATTTATTTTTGCAGCCAGCTTCATCCGCCAACCATCTCACGTGATTTTTATTTAAAATAGTTCGAAGTGTAATGTTTGTTTCCTGTTTTGCAGATGGCTGATGGACGAAAGGTTGATGTTGCTGGAACTAGCAAAGTTGGAGCTAAGGCTGGGAACAACGAAGCTGTTAAAGAAAATGCCTCCAGGCAAGCGATTATCAAAGGTCTGAAGAAGTCCTTTATCTCGGAATCAAAGATCGTGTCGAAGTTCGGGAACCTGACGGACACCAACCTTGGGCCTTTCAATCTCGAGGCCTTCATGCGCAGAATGTACGGGTAGGGTGGCAATCTTCCTACCAAGGCATCGCGCAATATTGTCAAGAGTGGGTTATACGCAGCAGCTAGATTCCAACCAGCGGTTCGTTGTCCAAAGTTGATCCTGGAATGCGCCAACTTTTACAATTCGGATGATCGGACTATCAGTTCTCTAGATGGTATGATACTAGCCAACTTCGCTCTTGATGCAATTGGCGAGGCATTTGGCATACTTGCTACAGACAATATGTTGTATAAATCCAAGGCAAAGGCTGACAAGATGTACGCCACGTCCTTCGAAAAATGCATGAAGAGGATAAACACCACTTGGATGCGAAAACCAAAGCCTCCTGCTACGAGGCTTCCAAAGCAGATAATTTCAAAAGAGCTGAAGCAGGAGTATTGCGATATAATTATGTTGCTCAGCAGGGTTAATGGCAGCCCACAATCATTTGTGTTCGAGCCATGGATGTTCTTCTACATTAGTGTGGTGCTCGAAGGGAAGGAGCAAGTAAACTGGGCGCAGATGATAAGTGATAATATTGACAAACAGTTCCGGAGTCTCAGGAGAACAAAAACATTTTACATGAGCTCGTATGTTATCTACATGCTTGCTCGGATGACAAAGTATAGAGGGTTGGCATACCAAGAACCAATTGGCTGTGGATACAATCAGTTCAAAATTCACGAGTCCTGTAGACAGTTGCACCTCACGCACACAGGTGACTTGAAGAGAGTTAATGACGCTTTCACTATGTATATCACAAGAACCCTTCAACAGAGGTTACAACAGAGGATATCCGAGGACGCTCAGATGCTAATAGAAGAGTATGGGTGTTGGTTCGTCCAATTCCCGAAGTTTACTTATTTGAGGCTGCCAGGGTAAGATTCATATGTTTACAAATTACCTAGGTACCCCACCAACAGGATGATACTACTTGAGTTGTCTAGGCAGTTGGTGGCCTACGACAAAATCATAAGGCGAAAGAAGAAGGGAGGCTTGCATTTTCCCATTGTGTTGGGAAACTCACTTGAGGAATGCCCCACTTTGCAGGCAGCCAAGGAGGCTGAAGATGAATTGAAATTCTATAAGTTGACTCTTCATACCAGCCGACAAGATTTTGATCCTAAGGGAAAGATTGGAACAATGCAAGGTGTAGAATACAGGCACAAAGTTCACTTAGAAGATTTTTGGGCGAATGCTGGGAGTGAGGCTGAGATTAGAAAAAGAATGTTTTCGAGGCTACCACTCAAGTTGATCAGAGAGTGTGAAGTGATCCAAGTGCCAGATCAAGTTGAAGAAGATACCAGGTTGATCCATCCGGATTACGAAGCAGTAAAGAACACTCCGATTCCACCAGTAGATTGGGCTGAGCCGGAGATCACTGATTTGGACACCTTGTCTATTCCTGTCTTGACTTTCACAAGGGCTTGGGTAGAAGAGCGTGTTGACAGACTAAGGAGGAGCTCAGTTGCTTTCACGTACGACCTCATGGGTGATAAAAGGCCACCAGTGTTGGCGAAAAGAAAGAAACAAATTGCCCAGCCTCCGGAGCCACAACCACCGCAAAAAGAGCCACAACCACAACAAGAGGAACCTGTTCAGCCAGAGCCTCATGGATCGGAGGACACAACATCTACTCAGTTGGTGACTCATTCTTCCAGTGTGCGTGAAGTCTCATTGTTTGAAGATCAGAGGACTCGAGGGAATGAAGAACCAGAGGTTGGGGAAGTTAACCAGCCAATGCCGAGGGAGTTGGATACCCAGAGCGTCAATGATCCTGAAGGTGCCAATAAACCAGATGAAGGAGAAGAGACAGAAACAGATACCCACTTCAATTTTTCCTTCGGAGAGGAAGACGTTGGAGCTCGTGAAGAGTGATCAAGACATTGAAATAATTGAGCCTCAGCAAAATGTTGCTCGGGAGGAGGTCCGTGAAGTGGAGGCAACTGAGGAGCAGCCCCTCATTATTTATGATATTCAGCGCAATTGGCTTTCACAGGAAATCAGGAGCGACCAGGATGATGATGCGGACCTGGCAGTTGAAATGGAAGAGCTTCTAAACAGAACTAGCAAGTCGCCCAAAAGGAAAAGAGCAAGGAAGTATACAAGAATGGAGACTAATGAGGCAGGTTCACGCAGCCTTCACATTGTTGTTCCAAGAGAAGATTATAGTTTAAGTGATGCAATGCCGGAAAATTACATGATCACCACAGTCGAATTAGGACGTCCTTCCGGAGTGCAAGTGGTGGAAGAAGCTGAAAGTTCATTTCAGGCATTAAAGGATAGTGTTGACGTGGTTTTTGAGACCGCACCAACACAGAACAAAGTTTCCCAATGGGCACTCTATTCTCTCTTGAACAAAGTATTCAGCGTGCTAAGATTGCAAGTGAGATCACACTTTCAACTCCAAGGTTCTTGTAATGCGAATAGACCCAGTTTGGTTGATGTGTATATGATGTGTTCTTACAAGGGGACTTACGTAATTGTTCTGAATACATCACTAACAACCAATATATGCTTTTGGAAGGGACTTTTATGCGAATAATTTGGCTTTAGAGTGCAAATTTCCTAAAACTAATCAAGATTATGCAGAATTTGAATGGCTGCAGAGATTTCTAAAATTTTAAATTCTAATCTAAATGCAAATGGGTGTTATGCTCAACTTGAATGAACTTCGAACAAACCTTGCCTAGCCTCCTATAGGACAGCTTCAACAAAGTAAGTGCAATCTCCAAAGGATAAAAATGATGCTCAAATCACGATTCAATAGTGCAACTACCATCACAACGATGCATAACTACCCATGAACCTTGATTGAAGTTAAGTACAAAATGTCCAGTTGACCACGCAAGACGTGCTTACTGTCAGTAAGAACGTTAGTGGTATGGATAAAGAAGTTCACTTATATCAAGCATAAACATCCATGTCTAATTACTAGCATGAGATTAAGTCCTAATTGAAGTCAAAGGAAGAAGAAACCTCACGAACTATTCAAAACAAAGTTTGAATTCACCATCAATGAAATGCTTTATTAAGAATAGCCTTTGTGACAATCTCTTACAAAATTCTCAAAGGGAGAATTCCCCTTCTTCTTCAACAATGCAAATGAAAACTATTCTAACTCAAAAACTTCTATTCTCTATTCTGCTTCACTAATAGCTCACTACTCTCTGATTCTGACTATGACTACTAGAGTACAAATGAGGGGGACTCCCCCTTATATAGTTGGCCAGTCTCAATTGACGGTCTAGATCGAATTACAATGGAGGGCTCAGATTGAGCCACCTCAGCCCTAGACGAGTTTGCCCTAAAAACTGACAGAAGGTGGAGGAGTGGTGTCATAAATGCTCCCAAAATAGCAGATTCCTCCTTTAGCCACCATGAGCAATTAATGCCCACTACCCTTCCAGAAGATTCTCGTCCATGACCCGGATTCCTTTGCTCTTCTCTCTGACCGCGTACGCTACGAATCGTGCCAGCACTGCGTCGATCTCCTCCTCAGAAATTGATGGAGTAAGATTCAGCTGATACTCCAAGATGGCCACCATTTGTTCATGCTTTTCACAAGACTTTTCCCAAGTCTCCATAGAATCTTGCGTACTGTTGTGATGTTTTTCACACATCGCCCCATTGCAAATGGGGACCCCCTAATTTTGGCTTTGCTTCTCGGTCATTTTGTCGTTGTCTCTCTTTTCTACTGTCTATCTTCCCGGGATTGTACCCGTCTGTGAGCTTAAATGTAAGATTTTGGCTAAGTCTAGAAATTAGGGTTTTGAATTTTCTGGCCAACCTGAAGTCAAATGAGGTGAATAAATTGCAAATTGAGCCTAACACTGATCCTAGTATGCTTCCAGCAGGCTTTTGCCAAGTTTTCATCTGATTCTGAGGTACTTACTATTTTTAGTAAGTGTGCAATTACCGGCGATTCGTCAGCATTCTTGAAATTCCGACAGTTACACGACATTTCGAGCACTTCAAGTTCACTTTTGACAATTTTTGAGCAAAAACGGACAACCTGCTATTTTTAGCAGTACAACTTCCAGAGCAGATTTCAAGGTCTAGATGTTACATTTTCTGATGCATGTCTGGAGATTCTTTCTGGGTTTTTCGAGACCTTCGCAGTGATATGACATGCAAAGCACAATGATGACTTTCAGCATTCGGCCTTCGGAGGCTGATATTAGGGTTTGCATGCAGACATTTTCAGCGCATGTCGGCATTTTCTTTCTGGGTTTTCCAAGAGCTTCGCGATAGTGTAACATGCGAATGGAGCTGACCACTCTTCAGAAACTTGCTATTTTTAGCTAGTGCGTGCATGTTGAAGATTTTTCTGGGTTTTTCTGGGTTTTCTGAGATTTTTCGGGCAGTATGACATGCAAGATCATCCGGCAGCCGGTCGGTCACTTTTCCGGCCGCTTTCTATTTTTAGCAGGTATCACTAGGGCAGCTACTCAACACATGCAAGCTGATCATCATGCAACTGAAACGAGGTCAAACGGAGCGCATCTGAGCAACATGCACAAAATTAGGGTTTCGAGCTTCAGCGCTAAAAATGAGGAATTAGAGGTCGAAACGTCCAAAACTAAAGTATCCATCATGGTCAGCATCCTTCAGAGAATCTGCTGGCAAAATTTGAAGGCAATCGGAGAACCTGCTATTTTTAGTAAAGTGTTCCAAATGCAGGCTATAAATAGAAAGTTGATCGCAGGCGCCGGCACAAACGGGCAAGTTCACCAACAAGGAGCGCACTGTCCAAATTTCAAGTCAAACGGGGCTAGGGAAGTCTCAGAAACAGGCACTTACTATAAATAGTAAGTCACTTCACAGGCAGTTATAAATAGCAGGTCAAAGTCAAGTCTCAGTATAAACAGGTTAAACATGTGATGAGGACCCTATGGCGTGAATTTCAAATCAAACGGAACTATAGAGGATGAAAAGTCAGACGCTTACTATTTTTAGCAGGTTGGCACAGAGGAATTAGGGTTTCCTAAATTCAAGGATAGAGCAGGACAGTCAACCAGAAGCAGCGTCCAGTCACGATCAATACCCATCGAGCAATCGACACGCAAAATTTGAAGACTTTCTGAGCAGTTTCTATTTTTAGCAGGTTGCTAAAAATAGCAAAGGCATACAGGTACCGGGCACCAGTGGCTCAATCATGTCACCAGGATCCGAACAAAGCAGAGTCCAACCTTTTGAAGCTTGAAATTAGCTTGAAATGCAAGAAACAGACAAACTTTCTAAAAATAGAAAATTAGGGTTAGCGTGATCAAGTCGCCCTAAATTCGGCAAAAGGCACGAAATACACCCAGTTTGATAATTTTTCGGGTCAAGCATCAAAACTTGCTTTAAAAGGCCAAAGACGGATCAGAATTCTTGAAGTGTTTGAAAAATGGAGGCTTGACCCTCCAAATGCGCCCAAGATGAAGAGAAGGCACTTGAAATTTATCTAAGGCACACAAACTTGAGGCTCCCTGCCTCATTTGCGCCTTGACTCATGAGTGGACCCTTGAAATATTCCAAGTTGAAAAAATGGAAGCTCGTAGGCTGAAATGCGCCCTTGGAGGGAAAGTGGCATTGAAATTTTTTCTAAGTATACAAAACTTGAAGTAGGACCCTCCAAATGCGCCCAGCTCAGGAGAGATGAAAAGGCTTCTGAGTGGCAAAAAGTGAAAGTATCACCCATGAAATGCGCCCTTGAAGTTAAGTGTGGAGAATAAAAATATTCTAAGTGCTTTAAAATGAAACCTCAGGGGTCCATATGCGCCTAGGATGAAGATGCCATGAGAAAATATTCTAAGTGTTTGAAATTGGAAGTAGCTCTGGCTAAATGCGCCCAGCTTGCATGGAGTGAAGGAATTTTTCTACGTATGGAAAATTGGAGGTAAGAAGGCTCAAGTGCGCCTTAGCTAGGAATAAGAGGTGCTAAAAAAAAAATTTCTTGAGTATGAAATGAAGAAAATCTTCTAAGGCATTGAAGAGAAAGCATAAAGCTTCAAATGCGCCCAGTGGAGAAATGAAAGCTAGGTGGGTCATATGCGCCCTAAGTCAAAAAGTGAATGTGTATGGGTCAAAATACGCCCCTAGGCATTGAAACTCGACGGAGACCCAGCCATATGCGCCCCTCTTTGGAGAAGTTGAAAATTTCACTAAGGCAAACAAATTGGAAGGTGCTAGTATGAAATGCGCCCCTCTCTGGGAGAAGAGTTAGAAATTTTCCTAAGTTGTTGAAACTAAAAGCTGACCCTATGATTTGCGCCTGGTGACTTGAGGTGAAATTTTCAAATTAAAAGCATATACATTGATTTGCGCCCTTGGGGAAAAGTCAGGTAAGATTTCGCTAAGTCAAAAGCTGAAAGTTGGATCATCCAAATGCGCCTTTGAGCTTAAAAATGATTAAATTGATACCTCAACATGTCATTTGCGCCCTGGAGGTTAGTGGCTTGAAATTTGACTAAGGCGTGGGAGTTGAGACTGGAAGGACCTATCATTGGCGCCTCACTTCAGATTGAAAACACCAAGGGTGATCTGCGCCTATACTGGGAAGGAGATGTGATAATGTTCTAAGGTGTAAATTAAAAGTGCAACCTATCATATGCGCCCTTAGGAAGTTGCTTGAGTCAAAATGCGTCTGAGGGGATTAAGAGTGAAAAGTTTAAGTGTTAAAAACGAAAGTTGACTATGTTATATGTGCCCTCATGAAATTAAAAGTATCACCTATGATATGCGCCTGGGTCTATTAAGGTGTTAGGAGTGAAGAATTTCGCCAAGGCATTAACTGGATGCTCCCCATATAATATGCGCCCAAGGCATTAATTGGAAACTCCCTATGAGATATGCGCCTGGAAGTTTAAGTAAGGAAATTAAAAAAGACGCCAGGTGGTATATACGCCCAGTAACTTCTCCTAAATGTTTAAAGTGAAATACTGCCCTCTTATATGCGCCCATAAAGAAGAGTGGATCTTGAAAAAATTAAGTATGGATTTTAATGAAAGTCGCCCACTCCAAACATGCCTTGAGGTGCTTCAGGTATAAAAAAAATAAATAAATTAGAAGTTGGGGGTCTAATTTGCGCCCAGGCAAAGTAAAGGGGGAGATAAATATTCCCTGGGCGTTGGGAGTAAAGATGGTAAATAATGCTAGGCGTGGGAATTTAAATGTGCTAGGCGTGGGAATTTAGGAAAATGTAGTCCTCATGAAGTATAAAATGCGCCCAAGGCAATGGGCCTTAAAAGTGAATTTCTTCACCACTAGCGAATGAATTGAAGGTGGAATTAAAGGCAAGTGCATAATGTGCTAAATGATTTCTTTAAGGCACGAATATTTTCTTCCTTAGGAGAATCATGCCTAAGTCTGGGAGGAGATGAAATTTTCCTGAAGCAAGGATGAATTTGCCGATGATGGAGTCCGATGATGTTGGCTGCATAGGGTGGATTAAATGTTTTCAAGTCAGAGCAGGGAAATGCGCCTGGAGTTGAAGGAATGGGTTAAAATTGATCGAATAATTAATTTTCTAAGGTTCAAAAATTCAAAAATTAAATGAACCCGTTCGTTGGGTAGCCATGGATTCCACGCGTTCTGGAGAAAATTTTCTTCTGGGTATCGAAGATTATCGATGAGGAGTTGATTTTAAGGTCTTCAATGCTTCGCTTCGGCCTTCAGGGTGAATATTTTTGACGGGCGCCAGGTTGATGAATTCCCTAAGAGAAATTTGAAAATTTTCTAAGGCAAAATGAAGAAAATGTGTTTCCAAGGTGAAATTCTCCAGACAATGAATTTGAAAGAAACTGCCTAGGTGAATTTGCTTAAATCCTTCATGAAGATAGTTTTCTTGAGCCAGAGATGAGTAAAATCAAAGTTGTCGAAGCTCCAGCGGGTGAAATGAATTTCTTTAGGATGCAGTTGAAATTGATATTGTCCAAAGGGATGATGAAATTTGGCTAAGGCATGAGGAATTATGAAGATGGCAAAAGTTTGCTAGTGGAGGCGATGAACGTGAGAATCGGGTAAGTAAGGTGAATTTGTGTTATGAAGTGTTCTAATACTCTTCTCCTCGCTTGTTTTGCAGGAGGAACGTCGAGGCCAGAGCACGATGTTTGGAGGTGGTGAAGCACGATGATATTACGACCTTCGGAGGAAGATAAAGTTTTGAAGGAAAGTTGCAAGAAATGGCTAAGTGTTGGAGTTTCTCCTCAGGAATCCAATGTGCACCCATGGCAAGCGGAAATGATCTAGTCCAAGACTGAGAAGTCCTTCAAATTCAAGAATGGAAGTTCGAGCAAGGGTCAAGGAGAAAATCAAGAGCGGTCGGACTCCAGATTCTACCAAATTCTATTATTCAAGGTGGCAATCTTAAAGTCTCTTTTACCCTCCTCCAAGCGATCATCAGAATTGGCCGAATACGAAGATCAAGAACAGTGTGAACGCATCCGTAGACGGGAATCTTCTAGAAGGGTGGTGGCCATTAATGACGCATTTATTACCCCACTCTCCTTTGTGGCGGTTTTTAGGGCAAATCATGTTTAGGGCTGAGGTGGCATGATCTGGGCCATCCAGCCGATTGTAATCTGAGCCGTCCGTTGGACTTGGCCAGCTATATAAAGGGGGAGTCCCCCTCATTTGTACCTTCAGTAGAGTAGACAACTCATTAGACAGTAGAATTAGAGTAGAAGTTAGAATAGAGGGACAACTTAGAAGTAACTTAGAAGTAGATTGATAGTGTAGTTGGAGGAGAAGGAAAGTTTTCCTTTGAAAACTTTTGTAAGAAATTGTCGTGTAAAACTTTCATAATAAAAGATCTTTCATTGATGGTGAAATTCATCTTTGTTGTGGATAGCTAGCGAGGTTTCTTCATCCCTTCTACTTCAAGTAGCATAAAGTAGAATAAGTTTCATTTCATGCATGTAGTAGATGTTAGCTGTGAAATGTGGTGTTTGATCTAAGCAACTTCGTCTATCCATACCACTAGTGTATTTGCTGACGGTGAATGCACCTTGTGTGGTCAACTGGAAGTGTTTGGGCCTAACTTCAATCACAGTTTGAATGATGGTATGCGTCGTTGTGATGGTATCTTCATGTCAAGTGGTGGTTTGAACATCTTTAGTCATCTCCCTTGAAGATTGCACCGACTCCGGAAGCTGTCCGATCTGAGGCAAAGCGAAGTCTGGTTAGAAGCTTGTAAGATTGATCGCCATATCCCATACCTTAGAATAGATTTAGACTCTCTAACCCTACCATTTGAATTCAGTATTTTCTGGTTAGAATAGGAAACCCGCACTTCATAGACAAACCGAAAGCATTTGAATTCCTTTTCATTGTCGAACAATCCGTAAGTCCCCTTGAAATACCAAAGAAATCACATCGAGCCAAACCGAGCCTATTCGCACTAAAAGAACCTTGGAGTTGAACGCACGAACTTTCTTGCAATCTTAGCGTGCGGAATACTTTGATCAAGAGAGAATAGGGAAGCCGTTGGCAACTTTATTCTACGTTGGTGCGGTCACGAAAAACACATCAACACGTACTCTGAATGATTGTTGAAAACGTGGAGATGTTTTCAAAATCCAACTGGGAAAACGTTCTCATCTCAGAAAAGAATGGCTACAACCTCGCCCTTAACCCCTCAACTTCAACCTCCTCATGAGTAAGCCTTCTTGCGAATACTGCCTCCAACGTGTTGAGGATACTCTCGTGAATATTCCTCATAGCCCTTCTGATCCTGGAGGACTCCATAGCTGCAGTGTCAAAGAAACTCTTCCCGGTGAAGGCTGCTGAATGCCACCCACGAAAGTCATACCTATCACCCGCCTGAATTACCCATTCATTCACCAAAGTCTGCGTGGGCACATGCATCAAGACAGCAAGGCGAGGGATAGTTTTATCCTGAAAGATATGGGTATCTCCCCAAGCTTGCTCGACGTCATCCAGGCGTGAAAGAATACCAGAGGCACCTTGAAATGCCGAGACAAGATCCGCCATAAACTTCTCAGCCTCAGTACGGACACCATTTATCCACTTATCTCCTTCTCATACAACCCTCTTCACTTCTTCAAGGCCGCTGATCGGCTCTCGTGGCAACTCTGGTGGAAGATCTACCGCTGGATTACCTTGAGTGACAGGATGTGCGAGATGCTGCACATACTCAACCAACGCCTTGTGCTCTTTCTTCAATCTCTTGTACTTTCCTTCCTTTTTCACCAGCCTATCCTTCAACGCCTGAAATGAACTTTCTGCTTCCTCCACTACTTGCATTCCAGAAGGACGTCCCAACTCAATTGTGGTGATTGTATAGTTCTCCGGCATTGCATCACTCAAATCATGCTCTTCCCTTGGGACAGCGATGTGAAGGCTGCGGGAACCTGCTTCACTAGTTTCCATCCTTGTATATTTTCTTGCCCTCTTCCGCTTAGGCGACTTACTGGTTCTGTTTAAGAGTTCTTCCATTTCAACCGCCAAGTCCGCATCATCCTTCTGGTCCCTTCTGATCGCCTGTGATAGCCAATTGCGCTGAATATCATAAACGATGAGGGGCTGCTCTTCAGTTGCTTCTACTTCCCGAACTTCTTCTCGAGCAGTATTTGGCTGAGGCTCGATTATTTCAACATTTTGATCACTTCCCTCATGAGTCCCAGCATCTTCCTCTCCGAAGGAAAAGTCAAAGTGGGTGTCCATATCCATTTCTTCCCCTTCATCTGGCTTACTGGTAGCTTCAGGATGATTGACGCTCTGAGTATCTATTTCTCTTGGCATTGGTTGGTTAACCTCTCCAACCTCCGGCTCTGCATTCCCTCGAGCCCTCTGACTAGCAAATAATGAAACTTCACGCACACTGGAAGAATGAGACAACAACTGAGTTGAGGACGTGTCTTCCGACCCCTAAGGCTCTGGCTGAACAGGCTCCCTTTTGGATTCTGGACCTCGTGTGAGCTGCTTCTTCCTCTTTGCTAACACCGGTGGCCTTTTATCACCCATGAGATCATAAGTGAGGGCGACTGACCTCCTCCTTAATCTGTTAACACGCTCATCCACCCATGCTCTAGTGAATGTCATGACTAGGATAGACAGAGTGTCTAAATCCGCAATTTCTGGTTCGGCCCAATCTATTGGTGGCATCGGTGTGTTCTTCACTGCTTCATAGTCAGGATGGGTGACCCTAGTATCCTCCTCAAGTTGATTTGGCACCTGAATTAACTCACACTCCCTAATTAACTTTAGAGGCAGCCTTGAAAACATTCTCTTTCTAATTTCATCTTCACTCCCAGCATTCGCCCAAAAGTCTTCCAAGTGAGCCCTGTGTCTGTACTCCACTCCTTGCACCGTTCCAATCATTCCCTTAGGATCAAAATCTTGTCGGCTCGTATGAAGAGTCAGCTTGTAGAATTTCAGTTCATTCTCAGCCTCCTTGGCTGCCTGCAGAGTGGGGCATTCCTCAAGCGAGTCTCCTAATACAATGGGAAAGTGCAAGCCTCCCTCTTCTTCCTTCTAATGATCTTGTCATAGGCCACCAATTGCCTGGACAACTCAAGTAATATCATCCTGTTAGTTGGATACCTTGGCAATTTGTAAACATACGAATCGTACCCCGGAAGCCTCAGATAGGTAAACTTCGGGAATTGGATGAACAAACACCCATATTCTTCGATCAGCGTTTGAGCCTCCTCGGATACCCTCTGCTGTAGCCTTTGCTGAAGGGTCCTTGTAATATACATAGTGAATGCATCATTCACTCTTTGGAAATCACCCGTGTGTGCAAGATGCAATTGTCTGCAGGACTGGTGAATCTTGAATTGATTATATCCGCAGCCAATTGGCTCCTGGTACACCAATCCTCTATACTTGGTCATTCGAGCTAACATGTAAATGACATATGAGCTCATGTAAAATGTTTTTGTCCTCCTGAGACTCCGGAACTGTTCATCAATATTATCACTTATCATTTGTGCCCAATTCACTGTCTCCTTTCCCTCGAGCACTACACTAATGTAGAAGAACATCCAAGGCTCGAACACAAACGACTGCGGGCTGCCATTAACTCTACTGAGCAGCATAATTATGTCGCAGTATTCCTGCTTCAGCTCCTCTGAGATTATTTGTTTTGGTAGCCTGGCTGCGGGAGGCTT
This sequence comes from Sequoia sempervirens, assembly GCA_007258455.2. Taxonomy (NCBI): domain Eukaryota; kingdom Viridiplantae; phylum Streptophyta; class Pinopsida; order Cupressales; family Cupressaceae; genus Sequoia; species Sequoia sempervirens. The sequence goes on along the minus strand of VDFB02388575.1, from coordinate 109,448 downwards.
TGGCTTTCGCATCCACGTGGTGTTTATCCTTTTCGTGCACTTCTCAAAGGTCGTGGTGTACATCTTGTCCGCCTTTGCCTTGGACTTATACAACATGTTATTCGTAGCAAGTATCCCAAACGCCTCGCCAATTGCATCGGGAGCGAAATTAGCCATGATCATACCATTCGGTGAGCTAATAGTCCGATCCCTGGAGTTGTAGAAGTTGGCACACTCTAAGATCAACTCGGGACAACGGACCGCTGGTTGGAATCCGGCTGCCGCATACAACCCACTCTTGACAATGTTACGTGATGCATCTGTCGGAAGGTTGCCACCCTGCCCATACATTCTGCGTAGGAATGCCTCGAGGTTGAAGGACCCGAGGTTGGTGTCCATCAAATTGCCAAACTTTGACACGATCTTGGATTCTGGGATAAAAGGCTTTTTTAGACCCTTGATAATCGCCTGCCTGGAGGCGTTCTCTTTGACAGCTTCATTGTTGGTAGCCTTAGCTCCAGCCTTGCTAGTTCCAGCAGCATCAGCCATCTGCAAGACAAAAAGCGAACATTACACTTCTGACTTTTAAAAATAAAAATCACGTGGGATGGCTGGCGGCTGGAGTTGGCTGCAAAAATAAATGTGAGTTAATAGCCTCAGCAGCCAACTTTGACTTCTCGATAATTAAACTTCAAGCTTCAACGACTTGCAGCCAAAAGGAATATTCAACTCTACGTAAGAAATCAATTCCAACAATTTCAGCTTCGGAAAACGAGATAAGTTTCAGCAACATTTAAATCAGCAATTTCAAATGTTTAAAGTCAGCAAGCTTGCAATTTATAAATTACCAAGTTTGAAATCAGCTCTTCGACAGTTATACATCAGCAACTTTGAAGATTTTAAATAAGTCCGAGAGTTTTTAAACGAGCGAGTTTAAATCAGCAAGCCTCAACAAATTAAAATCAACTTTTCGAGAGTTATAAATCAGCAACTTCGAAAAGCAATCAAAAATCAGCACTTCGGAAATTATACATCAGCAATTTCGAAGGCCTTAGCAAATTTAAATCCAATTTGATTCTGACACTCGGCAATTTCAGAAAATTTAAAGCTCAAACAACTTCGAATTCAAACAATTTCAATCCTTCAGCATAAATAAATGATTTCAGCTGTTTAACTCTCAACCTCAAGAGCATTTCAACTTTCAGCAAACACAAAGTCTCAGCAACTTCGGGTACTTACCTCAGCAACGTGAAGAAATAAAAATGCTTAACCCTTCAAGCTTTAAATCGCAGCACTTCGCAACTTCGAATCTCAGCAACTTCGAGAAATTCAACTTTCAGCAACTTCAATCTCTTGCAAAAATCGAACTTATTTCCTCACACTTTCAACAACTCTCGAAATAAATCTCACAACTCAATTCACCAGCATAAATTTCAACTTCGAATCTTGTGAAATGAGAATGAAAATCCTCAGAGTTTTATAGCAAAAGACTGGTGCTAATTTTAGCAGATGCCTTTTATTCCCTTCATTATGACTGACGCATTTGCTAAATTTAAAAGGGAATATTCCAGTCATCAGGCAGTTGTTATGACAATTTGCTATTCGGGGAGATTCTTTCCTCGATTTGAATTTAAAATTCCCTCCCGACTGCCAGTTACCTCCAGTAATTTCGAGAAAATCATTTTTACACTGATTTGAAATTATCTCAACTGCTTTTTAAAATGACACTTTTAATTTATTGAAAATTTAATTTAATTGCCATTTTAAATTACTTCTCCAACACATTAAAAATTCAATATCACCCATCAAAACTGGCTAGGCATAATTTTATTTTCCATCCACAATTGACTTCCACAATAAATTCTCCATGTTAAAATCATCCGAATTTCACAATTTCATGGGTCAAAATCGAAAGGGGGAATTTAATATTAAACTTAGGAAAATAATTAATTAATTAATTTAATTAATTTCTCCGTCTTAGGCAAATTTAAAAATTTATCGCCTGGAGAAATTAATAAGTCTTCCAACACCTTAGCTTGATTTTGATCATTAAAGCATTTCGATTTTACTTCTTGGGCGCAATTTGGAGGGGGAATCATTGAACTTCGATGTTTGATATTTATTCATCCCTTCTTCTAAACCAAGGCACACATTTAATTCCAACGCTTTTTTTTTATCTTGATGCCATTTAATATTTTCAAAAAAAATTATTGCTTGATCTCTTTATCCTCGCATTTTGCCTTAAATGTTAAAACACTTTTTTTTTCTTTGCTTTTGAGGCGCATAGGATAAGCTTCATTTTGAACGCCCTTTTAATTTTATTTCAAACTTGGGTGCATACAGCATGCTGAACTTTTGTTTCATCACTTACACACAAGGGCGCATTCATCATGTTAATCTTTCAATTCCAACGCCCTGGTGTACTCTCCAGTTTTAACTTAGGCGTATTCTGGCTCAACACTAGTGGCGCATTTGAGTGCTGAAGCTTTCATTTTTTGTTTTTTTTTTGCCATAGGCGCATTTTCATGCTTGAACTTTCAATTCTAGCTCCAAGGGCGCATATCATACTCTGAGCATCAAATTTCTCATGACTTGGGAATTTTCAAGATCCAATCTTCTCTTTCATGGGCGCATTTACCTGTGTGAGCTTTCAATTGGAGGCGCTTTTGAGAGGGAACTTTCAATTTCTAACATTTTGCAAATGTTCCTTCAAGCGCATATCACATCATGGGCTTTTGCCTTTAAACGCCTTAGTGTATTTTGTCTCAAGGGCGCAAATCAATGGGTTTGCTTTCAATTTTGTGACCTAGAGAATTTTTTAGACTCCACCTTAGTCTCCATCTTGCTGAGGCGCATTTGCTGTGGGGAACTTTCAGTTTTAACACTGAACACTTTTAATCTTCTCTCCATGTAAAGTAAGGCGCATTTAGAGTGTTGAGCTTTTATTTTTTTTATGCCTTAGACAATTTTCAACTCCCTCCCATGACCTTGGGCGCATTTCCACCCCTGAGGTTTCAATTTAATGACTTAGTCAAATTTTTACAATCTCCCAGGCTTGGGCGCATATGAAGGTTCCTACTTTCAATTAGGGGCGCATTTTACCCTTCATACTTCAAGCTTCGAACTTAACCACTTTCTAAACCCTCAACCTTGGTGGGCGCATATTGCTAGGCATGCTTCTAGTTTAAACTTGGGCGCATTTGGTATAGCCTCCTTCAAATTTGAACTCTTAACATTTCTCATCTTCACCTGTAGCGCATATGCAAGGGTGGGCTTTCAGTTTATGTCACTTAGAAAAATTTCACTCACTTACTCAGAGAGGGGCGCATCTAGAACCATGAGCTTCCATTCTTAACACTTAGGCAAATTTCCAAGTCATTAATGTTCAGGGGCGCATTTGGAGGTAGTAGCTTTAAGTCTTGCCAAGGCGTACTTTACACATCAAACTTTCAATTTCACCACTGGGCGCATTTAGATGTGCTGGCTTTCAATTCCGACACTTAGAATATTTTTCAAACCTTTTCACCAAGGGGCGCATTTGAGTGGGTTCACTTTTAGCTTGGGGCGCATTTACCACACTGAGCTTTCAATTCCATGCCTTAGCCAATTTCAAGCCACCCCCAGGCGCATTTGACACTTGCAACATTCATTCTTGCCATGGGCGCATTTAGAAGGGTCTCTGTCCAATTTCTAACACTTAGCAAATATCAAACTTGCCCCTCAGAACATTAGGCGCATATGACCCCTTGTAGTTTCATTTTTCAATATTTTAACATTTTCTTGCTAAATCAACTTGCAAGGGCGCATTTGGACTAGTCTCCATTCATTTTTGTCACTTAGAAAATTTTCATAGTATTTCTCCAAGCTGGGGCGCATATGAAGGTTGAGCCTTCAATTTCTACGCCTTAGGATATTTTCCAAGGTCTAGGGACGCATTTAGCACACAATGCTTTCAAATTTAAGAGGGGCGCACATCCATTTTTTTTGGACTTAGGTGCATTTGGCTTAGGCTACTTCCAACTTTCCAGACTTAGTGAATTTTCCGCCTTTGTTCAGCTTTCAAAGCGAGTTTCAATGCCGGACTTGAAATTTTATCCATTTTAGCAAATCTTTCGCCCTCTGCCAGATTTGAGTTGATTTTCCTTTGTCAACCCTAACTCGCCATGAGTTTCTATTTTTAGAAAGTTCTTTGAATTTCGCGCCTTCGACTGAATTCTGACCTTGGAGAGCCTGATTTTTGCCTTGCTTTGAATTTCAACTGACCTGTTCTGTCAATACCTGACTCCTATTTGCGCCTGCTATTTTTAGCAACCTGCTAAAAATAGAAATTACTCAGAAAGTGCTCAAACTTCACGTGTTGAATGCCCGAAACATGGTGATCGTGACCGGATGTTGTTTGTGCTTGACTGCCGTATTGTGCCCTTGATTTTAGGAAACCCTAATTGACCTGCTAAAAATAGCAATTATCTGATTCTTCACTCTCTGTAACTCTGTTAGCCTTGAAATTCGCGCCACGGATCCTTTATCACATGTTTGACTTGTACCTGTTGAAATCTGGTGTCGAGCTGCCATTTATAGCTGCTTCTGAAGTGACTTACTATTTATAGTAAGTGCCCGTTTCTGAGACCTCCTTAGCTCCGTTTGACTTGAAATTTGGACAGCGTGCTCCTTGTTGGTGAACATGCCCGTTTGTGCCGACGTCGAGATCAACTTTCTATTTATAGCCTGCATCTGGAACATTTTACTAAAAATAGCAGGTTCTCCGATTGCCTTCAAATTTTTCCAGCAGACTATCCGAAAGATGCTGACTGTAGTGGACACTTCAGTTTTGAACATTTTGATCTCTGATTCCTTATTTTTAGCGCTGAAGCTCGAAACCCTAATTTTGTGCATGTTGCTCAGATGAGCTCCGTTTGACCTCATTTCAGTTGCATGATGATCAGCTTGCATTTCTGAGGTGTTGAGTAGCTGCCCAAGTGATACCTGCTAAAAATAGAAAGCGGCTGGAAAAGTGACCGACCGGCTGCCGGATGATCTTGCATGTCATACTGCTCGAAAAATCTTGAAAAACCTAGAAAAACCCAGAAAAATCTCCAACATGCAAGCACTGGCTAAAAATAGTAAGTTTCTGAAAAGTGGTCAGTTCCATTTGCATGTTACATCGTTACGAAGCTCTTGGAAAACCCAGAAGGAATATGGCGACATGCGCTGAAAATGTCTGCATGCAAACCCTAATATCGGCCTCCAAAGGCCGAATGTTGAAAGTCATCGTCATGCTTTGCATGTCATATCATTGCGAAGGTCTCGAAAAACCCAGAAGGAATCCCCAGACATGCATCAGAAAATGTAACATCTGGATCTCGAAATCTGCTCTGGAAGCCGGACTACTAAAAATAGCAAGTCATCCGTTTTAGTTCAAATTTAACCTATGAGTAGCCTGATGTGCTCAGAATGCAATGAAGTTGCCGGAATGTGAAAATCTCGAGAAAAACAACCTTAAACCGACACTTACTAGAACTTAGTGAAAATTCAGGGGTTGCTTGTTGAAAGCATGGTATTAGCACTGCTAGGCTCAAAAGCTGAATAACCAACTCAATTTGACTCCGAAGTGACCTAAAGATGTGAAACCCTAATTTCAATACTTGGTCGAATTTTATGTTCAAGCTTGCTGACGGGAGCGTCCCCAAAAGCAAATAGCGGAACAGAAGCAGAACGAGAGAGAAAGGCAAAAACCAAAGCCAAAAGACTAGAATGGAGTAAAAATTTAGGGGTCCCCATTTTAGACGGGGCGATGTGTGAAAAGGTCACAACAGATAGGTTGGTGAAAAAGGAAGGGAAGTATAAAAGATTGAAAAAGGAACACAAGGCATTGGTCGAGTATGTGCAACATTTAGCACATCCGGTTACTCAGGAAAATCCAGTGGTGGGACTTCCGCCTGAGCTGCCTCGAAAACCAATCAGTGGACTTGAGGAGATAAGGAGAGCTGTACGAGAAGAAGACAAGTGGATAAGCGGTATCCGCGCTGAGGTAGAAAAATTCATGGCCGATCTTGTCTCATCGTTTCAGAATGCTTCTGGTATCCTGTCACGCTTGGATAATGTCGAGCAAGCTTGGGGAGAGATCATATTTTTCAGGACAAAACTATTCCTCGCCTCGCTATTTTGATGCGTGTGCCCACGCAGACTTTGGTGAATGAAGGAGTGATCCAGGCAGGTGATAGGTATGATTTTCGTGGGTGGCATTCAGCGGCATTTACCTGAAAGAGTTTCTTCGACATAGCAGCTATGGAGTCCGCTAGGATCAAGAAAGCAATGAGGAATATTCACGAGGGTATCCTCAACACGTTGGATGCTTTGTTCGCAAGAAGACTAACTCATGAGGAGGTAGAGACAGAAGGATTAAAAGCGAGATTACAGCCTTTCTTTTCTGAGATGAGGACATTTTCCCAGCTTGACTTTGAAAACATTTCTACGTTTTCAACAATTATTCAGAGTACACAAGATTCTATTGAGACTTGGGGAAAATCTTGTGAAAAGCATGAACAGATGGTAGCCATCCTGGAGTATCAGCTAAATCTTACTCCATCAATTTCTGAGGAGGTGGATGAGGTGCTGGCACGGTTTGTAGCGTATGTGGTCAGAGAGAAGAACAAAGGAATCCGAGTCATGGACGAGAATCTTCTAGAAGGGTAGTGGGCATTAATTGCTCATGGTGGCCAAGGAGGAATCTGCTATTTTTGGGAGCATTTATGACACCACTCCACCTTCTGGCGGTTTTTAGGGAAAACTCGTCTAGGGCTGAGGTGGCTCGATCTGAGCCCTCCGTTGTAATTCAATCTGGACTGTCCATTGAGATTGGCCAGCTATAAAAGGGGGAGTCCCCCTCATTTGTAATCTAAAAGTCAGAATCAAAAGTAGTCAGCATAGTAGATTTTGGAGCAGAATAGAGAGTAGATACTTTTGAGTTAGATTAGTTTTCATTGCATTGTTGAAGAAGAAGGGGAATTCTCCCTTTGAGAATTTTGTAAGAGATTGTCATAAAAGGCTAATCATAATAAAGCATTTCATTGATGGTGAATTCGAACTTTGTTGTGAGTAAGTCGTGAGGTTTCTTCTTCCTTTGACTTCAACTAGGACTTAATTTCATGCTAGTAGTTAAATATGGATGCTTATGCTTGATGTAAGTGAGCTTCTTTTGTCCATACCACTAACATTCTTACTGATGGAAAGCTTGTCTTGCGTGGTCAACTGGAACATGTCATACTTCAATCAAGATTCATGTGTAGTTATGCATCGTTGTGATGGTGATCGCATTATTGAATCATGATTTGAACATCCATTTTACCCTTTGAAGATTGCACTTACTTTGTCGAGGCTGTCCAATTGGAGGCTAGACAACGAAGACAACGTTTGTTAGAAGTTTATTGAAATCAAGCATAACACCCTTTGCATTTAGGTTAGAATTTAGAATTTAGAAATCTCTGCAGCCATTCAAATTCCGCACACTTTTGGTTAATTTTAGGAAACTTGCACTTCAAAGCCAAATCATTTACACGAAAATCCCTTTTAAAAGCATATATTGGTTGTTACTTCACGTATTCTGAACAATTGCGTAAGTCCCCTCGTAAGAACACAGCAAATACACATCAACCAAACTGGGTCTATTCGCATTAAAGGAACCTTGGAGTTGAAAGCGTGATCTCACTTGCAATCTTAGCACGCTGAATACTTTGTTCTGCTGATTGGTGCGGTCATAAAAATCACATCAACATGCGGGCAGCCTCCAACTCGACTTAGCATCATGATGAGATCACAATACTCCTGCTTCAAGTCATCTGCTATGATTTGCCTCGGCAGCTTCGTACGAGAGGGCTTGGGGTTACTCATCCAGTGAGTGTTGATCACCTCCGTGCATCTCTCGAATGTAGAAGCATACATTCGCTCAGCTTTCTCTCTGGACTTGTAAATCATATTCCTGTGCACTGGAATTCCAAAGGCCTCACCAATGGCAGCAGGAGTGAGATTGGCGAGCACTTGCCCATTTGGTGACATGATTGACTTGTGATCTTTCTCATAACAGTTGGCGCACTCCATCATCAGCTCCAAACACTGAATGGCTGATGGGAAACCAGTAGCTGCATATAATCCTCTTCGAACAATGTTGTGCGAAGTGTTCGAAGGTCAATGACTACCAATCCCCAATATTCTGTTCTTGAAAGTTTCTAGGTTGACAGAGCCCAAGTTGGTATCAGTCAGCTTTCCCAACTTCGAAATGAACTTTAACTCTAGCATAAATGTCTTGCTTAGCTTCTTTATAACTGCTTGCCTGGATGCACCATTATTGTCTTTTCCAGTTGTCCTTGCCTCATCCATCTGTAAAACAATAAACATCCATGAGTAAATTAATTTAAAAAATAAATAAAATATTGTGCAGGGTCTGTCGGTCGACTTCAAGAATTTGAGAAGCTGCAATATCATTTCTCATTCGCAAACCTCGACTTCCTCTTCAATAGATTTCAAACTTCAATCACTTATAAACAAATTTCTAAGCAAGCTTCAACAACTTTGCTACTTTCAGCAACTTGAACTTTTGTAAATTCGTACTTCACACTCAGCAAATCAGCAAGTGCGCACTTCAATATACTCTTTGAAATTTCTTACTTCAAGGCGTCCTTCTCAGCTTCAGCAATATGATCTTCTTCAAATCGAAATTCCCTCACTTGCACTGGCAACTTCAAACTTCAGCAACAACTCAAGTAAATTCACACCTTTTCAATCAGCAAATAGCTTAGCAAGTGCGCACTTTCTTAGCTCCAACAACTCACAAATTTCAGACTTTAGCAAACTCTCTAGTCCTCAGCAAAATTTCGAACTTCATTTAGCTGTAAAAAAGAAGTGAATAACCTCTCAATTTTATAGCAAAAATCAAATTCTAGAAGGAGCTAAGTATAGTCAGTGAATTAAATTTCCACTACTCCGTTTGAATTTCCCTTTGGCATTTTCGACACTTGTCTGAGAATCTCAACCTTCTAGAAGTTCAACTTTGACTGCCATATTTCAAATTCACTTTCAAAATTTTTTAATTCAAATTCATCTTTTAATTCACCAGCCGGAGCTCTATCACTTGAATTCGAATTTTACTTCTCTTCAGCTCTGGAAAATTCATCTGTGAAGAACTGGATCAAAATCATCTAGGCAATTCATTACGAATTCATCGTTCGAAGCATTTTCCTTTCAAAAATCATTTTATTCAAATTTGCCTTAGAAGATTTTAAATTTTTCTTAGGAAAATTTCACAATTTGAGCACTGATTAAATTCTTCATACTGAAGGCCCTTGCGAAGCACGGAAGACATGGAAATCCATTTATCATCACAAATGTCCAGTACCCAGAAGAAAATTTTCTCTGAAACGCGATGCATCCATGGGTACACAACGAACGGGTTCATTTAATTTTTTAAATTTTGAACCTTAGAAAAATATTATTCAATTGATTTTAACCCATTCTTCACTTTTGTGGACATCCTGTTGCTCAGACTTGAGAAATTTTTAAATTCATCCTGCATTGTCATCATTCTAACTCCGTCACTGGAAAATTTGCTCGTGCTTCAAGAAAAATTTCATCATCCCAGAGTCTAGGCGTATTTTCTAAGGAAGAAAATACTTTGCCTTAGAAAATTTTTAAATCATCTTGAAAAACTTTTTGAAAATTTCGCCTTGGAAAATCTTATATTCAACTCAATCACTTTGCCTGTGAGAAAAAATACTTATTTCACTTAGAAGATCTTCCTGCAAGCACATCATATTTTACTTCCATCATCTTCAACGCCTTAGGAAAATTTTTATTATTTTGCAACTCCAACGCCTAGCAACTTTGTTTTATTCATCACCTCACATTTTATTTCACACTTGAAAGATATTTAAATTTAAAATTCCAATGCCTTTTATTTTTCACTCACTACCTTGGGCACATCATGTGTGAAGAGAAACAAGCTCTCAACGCCTAGCATTTTATTCACCCTTGGCAATATTTTCCAACACCTTGGCACTTACCACCTTGGGCGCACATAGCACTTGAAGAAGAATAATAACCACGCCTAGCATTTACCTTGTTTTGACCACACCTTGGAGTATTTCACTTCACCCTTTACCTTATTCACCACCCTACATTCACTTTTACTCTCTTCAACTTGGGCGCATTTTGGCTTGCATGAAGGATGACTCTTGAACTTCCCCTTTTTGTCTTCACTTGACCTCATTTGGGCGCATTTAGGCATATGAGGAGGACGAGCTTTTGTTGACTTGTTGACTTCTTTCATTTTGGGGGCATTTCCACCTATGTGCAGGATGGGCGCATTTAGTGGGTGGTGGAGGATAACCTCAACACTTAGAAAATTTTCTTGCTATCAACTCTCAAGCTGGGCGCATTTTGCCATGCCTGCAGGATGAAAAAATTTGACTTTCTTTGACTCTCTTCTACTTTGGCGCATTTTGCTATGCTTGAAGGATGGGCGCATTTTGAGGGGTGAGGAGGATGAATTTTTAACTTAGCCATTTTTCTTAGACATCTCTCAAGGTGGGCGCATTTTAGCATAGCTGCAGGATGAAGTTCTTTGACTTTCTTTGACTTTCCGCTACATGGGCACATTTTGGCCAAGCAGGAGGACGAGTTTTGGATTTAGAATTTTCTCCATGCTTCTTCATCAACTTGGGCGCATTTCCAGGTAGCTGCAGGATGAAGTTCCAGACTTAGTCACTTTTTCCTTGTCTTCGCCAGTTTCTCTGTACCTTACTATTTATAGTAAGTCTCCTGATTCTTGCATCTCTGAAGCTCAGAACGATTTGAAATTTCAAACACTGCATCTTCACGACCTTGTTACCCTGTTGACACTGCTATTTTTAGTCGGCCTGCTATTTTTAGCCCATTTCTGAAGGTGATTTACTATAAATAGTAACTGCTTGCTTTTGATACCTCCATAGCTCCGATTGACTTGAAATTTGAATGACGTGCTCCTCACCACGTGACCTGCCTGCTAACATCGGCGCATGCAACTGATTTGCTATTTTTAGCCTGTTTCCAAAATGACTTACTATAAATAGTAAGTGCTCCGTTTGTCTTCAAATTTTACTAGCAGATAGCTTGAATGATGCTGATCACGGTGGTTTACACCGGTTTTCAAAAATTCTGACTGTTTGCCCTTCTTTTCGAGTCCTGAAGCTGGAAACCCTAATTTGCTCTGCATGCGTATCAAATGATCTCTGTTTGTCCTTGTTTTTGTTGCATTGCGAGCAGCTCGTGATTCTGAAGTGCTGGGAGGCGGTTGCCGGGATGCACTTGCTAAAAATAGTAAGTTCCTCACTGAGTGATCATCTCCGTTTGCATGTCACATCACTGCGAAGCTCTCGAAAAACCCATAAGGAATATGCCGACATGCAAAGAAAACCCTGACATTCAAACCCTAAAAATAGCCTCTGAAGGCTGGACTCTGAAAGTTGTTATCTTGCTTTGCATGTTACACCATCGTGAAGGTCTCTGAAAACCCAGAAGGAATATGCAGACATGCACTGAAAAACTCTGCATCTAAGCCCTGAAATTGGCTCTGGAAGCTGAACTGCTAAATATAGTAAGTGGTCCGTTTCAGCTCAAATTTTGCACACGAGTAGCTTGATGTGTTCTGAATGTAGTGTGATTGTCGGAACTTCAAAAATGCTGACGGATTGCCCTGAATTTCACACTTACTAAAAATAGTAAGTATCTAGAATTTGATGAAATTGCAGTGGAGGCCTACTGGAAGCACACTGACATCAATGTTAAGCTCTGTTTTCAATTTATTCACTTCATTCGACCTTGGACTGACCAGGAAAGATGGAAACCCTAATTTTCAAACTCGGCCAAAATTTCATGTTTAAGCTCAACGGTGGAGAAATCCTCGGAAAGGCAGATAGAAAAGAGACGGAGAGCAAGAGAGAGAGAGACAAAAACCCAAGCCAAAAGACCAGAATGGAGCAAAATTTAGGGGGTCCCCATTTTGAATGGGGCGATGTGTGAAAAGGTCACAACAGGTTCCTCCTCCTTGGCAATCCTGAGATTCAACTTACTGTATGAGTGTTTGCTTGCATAAGACCTTATTCTAGCGTAGATCTGAAAGTTCAGAGCCTTGGGGCGCATTCTGAGAGATGGTTGCAACAAGTGATCCAACCATCCTTTTCTTGCTCCTATGCCCTCTTGCTTTGTTTATTTAGAGGAGATTGGATAGATTAAAAGTTAGCTTAGTTGTAGTTAAGATCTGCAGAAACCAGAGAAAACCTTAGCTGCAACGCATTGTGCTTTATGCACCCTTGTGCCCTGCCACTGAGTAAAAAGATAGGAACATTAGTTTACTTTACTTTTTATGCAAACATCAGCAAAAAGAGGGAGCTTCCCCTCCTAATTTGAAGAGCAGTTACTACACACTGTGCATAGCTATCCGTTTGCAATAAGCACTCCAGAGGTGCTAATTGAAACGCCAACAAATCCAAAAAGTTTCCATAAAAAATGGATGATGATCTCCAAATTGGGCTGAGGAAGAAACTATGCTTTACTTATAAAGAGCCATGGGTCCTAGGCCAAGTGTTTTGAAAAGAACAAGATCAACATTAGAAAAATCAGAACATCAATCTGATTTGGAGGAAAAAGGTGAAGATGAGTCAAAAGAAGAGAATGAAAGTGAAGGCACTCTTGCCTAACTTTCTAGTTTTCAGAAGAATGAGTCTTTCAGAGTCCATGGTGTCCTATGGGTAATGTCCCTTGCCAAATCTGATGTTTATTCTCCGTTTTTGGTGCTTGGGAATTTCGTCAAACAATTGTCTTGCAAACTACTATTAGCTGGTAAACTATTTTTCTCTTGGGTTTTTTCACTTATAATGATATGATATGCATAAATTTGATTCAACTACCTATGCCAATGATTGCAATTGGAAAGAGAAATGCAAATGCAATATTTTCTGATTTTTCAAGTTCATATAATGATTGTAAATGAGGTGCAACTAATCAAATATATAGCTACAGCAAAGGACATTTTTACAAACACTTAGTATGCAACCCAAACTCCAATAGTATTTGAAATGCAATTGATTACAATGCTTCAGTTCTGTTCTCCCTTCATGATAGACAACTTACAATGCAAATGATCCTTCTTTACGTTAGACTATGTGCTTACAAAATACTGTTAAGACAGCGATATATTATAATGACTAAGATGCAACTACAACTGCTGTAATGACAGCGATATAATGTGATGACAAAAGGCAACTACAATGCAATTTTAGACAATGAAATATAGAACCTGATGGACGCCTTGATTTAACAAAGATAGTGCTGTGTAAGCTCAATCGATCCCTTCAAAATTGACTCTTCTTGATGATAGAAAGCCGCCCTATGATGCCTGATGTAATGTGATTTCCTTGTCAGCAGAAATTGAATATTAACAAGAGTCTCAACCACAAGATCGAACTGTATATGATGATAAGTGCTGCTCCCAGAAATACAAATTAAATCTCAAAAATTGAAAAGATGAACTGCTGCACTTGGAACCTATGAAAGCGACCTCCAATGGCAGCGCCAAAACCACGACTATCCCAGCTATAAAATTCGTCCTCAAGAGATGAAATCAATTTGCTCCAAGCTAAAATCGTACCCTTCAAATGACTCAGAATTATCTTCAAAAATTCTGCAATTATCTTCTACAAAAATCGACTTCTTTATGCTCTCCAAAATTTGGTCTATGACCATTAAATTTTGCTAAATCGAACTAGCAAGGAATAAATTCCTCAAGTGAAATTGCAACAATACATCAGCTGCTGCAACTCAAAAATGCAATAATAAACCAGCTAATTGTTGATGTGTTTTTCATGACCGCACCAACGCAGAATAAAGTCACCAACAACTACCCTACTCTCTCTTGATCAAAGTATTCCACATGCTAAGATTGCAAGAAATTTCATGCGTTCAACTCCAAGGTTCTTTCAGTGCGAATAGGCTTAGCTGGCTCGATGTGATTTGCTGGTATTTCAAGGGGACTTACGGAATTGTTCGGCAGCAGAGAAAGGAATTCAAATGCTTGAAGATTTGTCTATGAAGCGTGGGTTTCCTATTGTAACCAGAAAATACTGAATTGAAATGGTGTAAGGTTTAGAGAGCTCTAATCTACTCTAAGGCATAGACATGGCGATCAATTCTCACAAGCTTCAACCAGGCTCTGCTTTGCCTCGCTTCGGACAGCCTCCACAGAACCGGTGCAATCTTCAAAGGAGTAGCTCAAGATGTTCAGATCACAACTTGGCATGAAAATACCATCACAACAACGCATATAGACATACAAATCATGATCGAAGTTAAGTACATGATATTCTAGTTGACCACACAAGGCGCATTCACCATTAGCAAATACATTAGTGGTATGGATAGACAAAGTTTGCTCAAATTGAAGACCACACTCCACAATTACTATCTACTGCTTGCATGAAATGAAACTTATTCTACTTTAAGTCACTACTCGAATCAGAAGGACGAAGAAACCTTGCTAGCTACTCACAACAAAAGACGAAATTCATCATCAATGAAAATTCTTTTTATTGGGAGAGTGTTCACAACAATTTATTACAAAGTTTTAAGGAAAAACTTTCCTTCTTCTTTGACTACTCTATCAATCTATACTAAGCTACTTCTAATTTGTCTCTCTATTCTAACTTCTACTCTCTAATTCTACTACGATACAAATGAGGGGGACTCCCCCTTTATATAGCTGGCCAAGTCCAGTGGACGGCACAGATTACAATCGGCTGGATGGCCCAGATCGTGCCACCTCAGCCCTAAACAAGATTCACCCTAAAAACCGCCACCAAGAGGAGTGGGGTAATAAATGAGCCATTAATTTCCATCATCCTTCTAGAAGATTCCATCTTTGAAACGCGTTCACATTGTTCTTGATCTTCTTCTTGACGTTGTTCTTCAACTTTGCTAGAACTTCCATTCTTTTCTCCACCTTGAGTTTTGAAAACATTTCTTCTATGTCACTAAGTCTCAACACTTAGCCATTTTCTTGCAACTTTTCTTCCTTCGAGGTTGAAATGTCATCTTGGATTATTTTCTTCATCACTTTAAATCATTACTGCTTGGTCTCAACGTTACTCCTGCAAAACAAGCAAGGAGAAGGGTATTAGAACACTTAATAATATAAATTCACTTTACTTACCAGGATTTTCACGCTCTAACTTCCAAGCGTTCATCGTCTTCTCCGGCCAACTTTGCGTTCAAATTCTTCATGCCTTAGCCAAATTTTCAACCAATCTTGCATCCTGCTCGGTGTACTTCACTCTGATATTTCATCCGACTCAGGCTCGAGAAAAATGCTTTCATCAAAAATTTGATCAAAAATTACCTAGGTGCCCAACTTCAAATTCATTCGCCGAGGCATTTTATCTTCACAAACATTTTTTCCTTGCCTTAGAAAATTTCTCCAACTTTCCTTAGAAGATTCATGAACCTGGTGCCCATCAAAAATCCTCATCCTGAAGGCCGCAGCGAAGCATGGAAGACTTTAAAATCAACTTCTCATCGGAGATCTTCAATACTCAGAAGAAAATTTTCTTCAGAATTTGTTGAATTCATGGGTGTACAACGAATGGGTTCATTTAATTTTTCTTGAATTTTGAACCTTGGAAAAATAATTTTTAACAAATTTAATCCCGTTCTTCACATCTGTGGACATTTCTTGTTGCTCTGACTTGAAAATATTTTATTCACCTCGTGAAGCAGGCACTCACTGACTTTTCCACTGGCAACTTCATTCGTGCTTCTGGAAAATTTTATCACTTCACCAGACTTAGGTGTTTTTCCTCTAGAGAGGTGGAATTTTGATAATACTTAGAAAAATATTTAAAATCACTTAGCACTTCGAATTTGTCTTAGAAATTTTTTTTATTCACCTTCAATCACTCTGCCTGTGGCGAGGAAAATCTTATCAACTCACTTAGAAAAAATTTCTTTCTTGAATGCCTTGGGCGCATTTAGCTTGTCATGAAGAATATTTTCCCTTAAATTCCCACGCCTATCATACTAATTACACCACCTTGCATCTAAGGCGCATTTCACTTGGTAAGGTGGATTTAGCTTCCAATGCCTTAGGCAACATTCTCCATTATTTCCTAGCATACTCACTCTTTATTTACCACTTTTCACTCCACAGTCACCCCTTTACATGGCGCATATCACATAGGCAAGAGGATGGGCGCATTTTGCTTGTGTAGAAGGAGGAATCTTTTCAACGCCTTGACTTGTGACTCTTAAGCTTCCTTTGTTTTGTCCTCACATGGCCCCATTTGGGCGCATTTCCACATGCATGAAGGATGGGCGCATTTTGATGGGTGAGGAGGATAACTTCAACACTTAGAATTTTTTTATCTCCCTATTTTTCTTTGGGCGCATTTGAGGTGTGGAGAAGGATGAGCATCTTTGACCTTTTGACTTTCTCCTGTTGAACTTCTTGGCATGGGTGCATTTTACCATAGGAGGAGGATAAGCATTTCATACTTAGAAAAATTTTGCATGCCACTACCTTGAGTTGGGTGCATTTCAACATAGGAGGTGGATGAAACTTGTTGACCTCCTTGAATTTCTTGAGAAGTGGGTGCATATTGGCATGGCTGCAGGATGAAACTTGTTGCCTTAGAAAATTTTTTATGCTTCCTCATCAAGCAGGGCGCATTTTGCCTAGGCAGGTGGATGAAGTTTATACTTAGAAATTTTTTCAAATATGAGACCTTGCCTGAGGGCGCATTTTAGCTAGGCAGGAGGATGAAGCATGTTAGAAACTTTTTTAAACTCCTTGAAGGCAAGTTGGGGCGCATTTAGCATGTCCAGTAGGATATTTTCATGCCTTAGAAATTTTCATATACTCTCCACCTTGCACGGGCGCATTTGAGGGTACCTGCAGGATATTCAACATCTTGTATCTCTTTCCATAGCATGCTTGTGAACTGGGCGCATTTTCAAGGTGGAGGTGGACGAGTTCAAGACTTAGAAATTTTATCTGCTCCTGCCTGTTTATCCATGCTCTACTATTTATAGTAAGTCCCTCAATTTTCACACTTCAGAAGCTCAGATCATTTTGAAATTTTGAACATAGGACCTTCATGACGTACTTGACCTATTCACACTGCCATTCTGAGTCGGCCTGCTAAAAATAGCATATTTATGAAGGTAGTTTGCTATTTATAGTAACTGCCTGCTTCTGATATCTCCACAATTCCGTTTGCTTTGAAATTCGAAAGAGGTGCTCCTCACCACGTGACCTGCCTGCTGACATCAGCGCATGCAACTGATTTGCTATTTTTAGCCTGTTTCCAAAATGACTTACTATAAATAGTAAGTGCTCCGTTTGTCTTCAAATTTTACTAGCAGATAGCTAAAAATAGAAAGTTGTCTGTTTCAACTCAAATTTTGCACGCGAATAGCTTGATGTGTTCTGAACGCAGTGTGACTGTTGGAATTTCAAAAAAATGCTGACGGATTGCCTTTAATTGCACACTTACTAAAAATAGTAAGTACCCGGAATTTGATGAAAATTTGTTGAGAGCCTGCTAGAAGCACACTGACATCAATGTTAAGCTCTGTTTTCAACTTATTCACTTTATTTGACCTCAGATTGGCTGGGAAGGTATAAACCCTAATTTCCAGACTTAGCCAAAATTTCACGTTAAAGCTCAATGGCGGATACATCCCCGAAAAGGCAGATAGCAGAAAGAGAGACAACAACAAAACAAACCAAAAAGCAAAGCCAAAATTAGGGGGTCCCCATTTGCAATGGGGCGATGTGTGAAAAAGGTCACAAAACTAATGCATTCAATTCAAAAATCCTTTCAGAAGTGCAATAATACATCAGCTATTGCACCCACCCAACTCTTGCAATGAAGTATTTGTAGAATCCCTGGATGGATTCCTCCACAATCTCCAGCTAGGGTTGATATTTCACAACCAAACTTGGTATCCTAGAGTCTTCAAACCCTCAGACAAGCAAGGATTCAAGCTTCTACCAATTTGGTATGAGAAGTATAATCCAAGACATGCTCAAATGCCAAGCTCACAGCTCCTTATAAAGATTTCTCAATGACTTCCAAGAAGTTTCTAGAAATATTATTATTTTATTCTTAAAGTGACTTTATGATATATTTTATTTTATTTTAGTCACTTTATTAAATTAATTAAAAATAAAGTCACCTTTATGATTTTAATTTATTGAGAAAACTTTATAAATAATTAATTTAATATTCCCACTTTAATTTAATTAAAATAATCAATTAAGCCATCCTTTTGAAATATCATTGATTTTTGGATAACTTAATTAATTAAATTAATTAAATCAGTCCATCATAAATTTGGGGACATTTCACTATGTGGGTAGTGAATCGTTGCTCTCATCGACATTGGTGCCACACCTAATTTCATCGATGGAGTTTTTGCTCATAGAGGACTCAAGACTGAAGATTTTGAAGGTTTCAAAGCCATAGTAGTTGATGGGTTTACTCTCACATGCATGAGGAGAATACCTCAAATGAGTCTTTAGTTTGGTAATTATGAAGTCAAAGAGGACTTCTATGTGGTAAGAATTAGTGATACAAATGCAGTCCTTGGCATTCAATGTCTGTGATCTTTGGGAGAGATCACCTTAAACTTGCAAACTATGGAGTTGAAGTTCCAATCAGATGGGAATAAGGTAGTTTTGAGAGGGATGTCCAATGGAGGTCCACGTGTTGTTACCTACAAGTGGATGGAAGGTTGTTTCACCGTGATCAAGTTGAGCGGGAAGCAAAGTGTGTTATCATGCCAACCACTCCACAAGAGGAAAAGAGAAATTATCATCCAGATGTGCAAACTTTGTTAACTAAGCAAAGCAAAGTGTTCAGTGGCATACCACCTGGAAGGCCTTTTGAAAGAGGCATTGAGCATGTGATAGAGATAGAGGAGGGAGCCAAACCTATCATCACCACTATTTATCAGCATCCCAAGAGACACAAGGATGAGATTGAGAAAGCTATCAAGGAGATTTTGGAGATGGGACACATCGATCCAAGCAAGAGCCCTTTTGCATCTTTAATGTGTTAGTAAAGAAGGATGTGACTATGCGTATGTGCATAGATTAAATAGCTCCAAAAATGACCATTTAATTAAAATAATCATAATTTGACATGCAAGGCCCCTATTTTATGCATCCATGATTTAAAACATTTCATCTCGGTTTTGATGAGTTATAACTGCTTTTAAAATATTTTAAATAATATTTAGCGACGTTAGTAAAATAATTAAAATAAAGCCATTAATGCACCCTTTTACGGAAACTACCGGAATGCATTAGAATAAAAAACTGATTACACTGGAGTGATCCCGATGAAGAATAATGAAAATCAGAGCCAATCGGGTGACTTACTATAAATAGATGCCCTCTCCAAGGATCTTGGAGAGCACACCAGAAGCTAGAAATCATCTCGGAAAGTGGCTTATGAGTCCTCCAAACCTCCTGAGCTCATTGGAATCATCAAATAACTCCTTTAATCACATTGACACACATCCACGAGGTCAATGCCAACTGCACTACAAGGGGACTCGAAAATGGGGACATTATAGTCTACTTCATGGTTTCTTCTCACTCTTAGTAAGAGTGCTTGTACATTTATGTAAAGGTTTGTAAATTTGAGGCCAACTCAAGGTAATTTCGTGATACAAAATCTTACATGGCTGTAACTTGTTTTTTCAATGGAATTTCAAAAATTGTTGTGCTGAATTTAGGCGCATTAGAACTATTTCTTTGAGTAATGAGTTTTCCTTTGAAGATTTGCATTGTTTCGTATGTAGCTGTGAACTTTTGGTAAACTACAAAGCAGTTTTAGGTCTCTATTTACATTTCTTGAGATGTATATGTTTACTCACTGGTTAGTGTTCAAGGTACTACGGGAGTAAACGAGAATAATTCACAAACATAATGCATGTACTAGAATATGAATCACATTTGAATCGCAAAACAATCGTAAGAGTAATTGCATAGCACAATGGATTGATTGATTTCATGAAGTAGCTCCATAATACATAGCAATTGCCCCTTCGACTACAAATGACAAGATACATATATAGATGGCCGAGGTTGGTTGAGATATCAACCGTTGGCAACTCTTCCTAACTACCTACCTGACAACTAATCCAACTTTTACTTTAAATTGTGCATGTATTATTTAAACTATTATTATCTATTCCCATTACGACTGACTACAACATTTAGTTAATTATTACCGTCGATCACAATATAATTATTTATTAACATAGTCATCTACATCATCCCCCCCCATAAAGTATTCGTCTTCCAGACGATTGAAAACAAAAAATGCCAACTCCTTGTCCTTTTCCTGTAATTGATTCTCCTTCTATGTTGAAAGTCGTTGTGCATCGGCCACTTGGGTATCCTTCTCTATCAACTGACCCAATACTTTGTCCCTCTTTGCCAATTTCTCCTCGAGAGCTGCCACTCTCGTTTACTTGGCTGCCAACTGCTCTTGTAACTGTACTATGATGGTTGGTTGTATTGCAATTTGGCAATTCCAATAAATCTGATGGGGGTCGTGGGGCAGCACCCCTCGCAGGGGTTTGGGGGTAGCGCCCCTTGCGGGAGTTTGGGGGCAGCGCCTCTCGCGGGGTTCAGGGGCAGCCCCCTTGCCACCAAGACCAATTTAACACTTTTGAAAGCACTCGAAACTACATCGCGCGCCTCATTTTCATGATTTTTCCACAAGTTCTGAATAGTGCTGAAGAAGCTGAAAAATATAGATTTTGCATTGGTTTTCTTAGAATTTACTTTCTCCAGGTCGATGCTTGGTACGAGTTTCCTTTTACAAACTTCGATACTTGGTATGGTCTTTATTTGCTTGGTACGTACAGCTTTCTCCTTGATCCGTACGACCTACTTATGGCATGCTTTCTAGCTTGGTATAGTGCTTCTTGTTTTGATGTGTACAATCTCCTTCTGATTTGGGTGTACTATGAGACGTCGTACTATGTTGCTATGTTCAGGCCATACACTGCATCCTACCAATTGAGGTCATGCAACTGGAAAATGTGTAGATTGTTGTACGAATTGAAGAATCTGACTGTCGTACGACTTGAAGAATCTGTGACTGTCGTACAACTGGATAAGAAGGTCGTACGATTGGAAGAGAATGTCGTATGACTGGATGAGAAGGCCATATGATTGGAAGAGAATGTCGTATGACTTGATTGAGAAGTCTTGCCAAACGTCATACGATCTCCTCCTGGTTACTGCCCTTCCTCTATGTAGTAATTTTGTCTTTCCTTTGTTCTGTTGTATGATGTCCTCAAGTGCGGGCTTGTCTTGCTTCGATTCTTGCGTGTGCTTTACCAAATATCCTCCTTTGTCTGCCGAATTTTTCCAACTGTTTCCTTCACTTTTCCTCACTCTTTGCTGTACAACCTCACTTCTTCTACCTTCAGCTTGCCGCTTTGTCTGTCGTGCGACCTCCTCCTGAGTAGCCAAGTTGTAACTAGTGGTTTCTCCTTGCCAAACTCCTTGTCTCTTGGCCATACGATGTGTAATGACTTTAGTATTTCACCGAACTTTATTCCTGTCGGTCGCTTCCTCCAATGGTCGTACGATTCTCTTGATGACCAAGGCTTTTATTTTCATTTTCTTCTCTTTAATTTTCCTCCTCTTGGCCAATTTTAATTTTTTCACTTTTCCCTTTCTCCCTTTAATATTTCCCACTTCATTTTTTAATTTTTCCTTTTTAATACTTTTATTTTTCTCCTTTTGCATTCTTTCTCTCTCCTCCATCTTTAAATTTTTTAATTCTTCTACTTTATTTTTTTCATTTTCCCACTTCATAATTTTTTCAACTTTTCCATTTTTTTCAATTTTTTCAATTTTTATATTTTTCAACTCTTCTATTCTCATTTTTTCAATTTTCAACACCTCGTTATCTATTTTTTGCCTTTTGTACTCACTCTTCATTTTCTCTCTCCTCTTTCTTCCTTTCTTCCGAATTTCTCTCACTACCTCGTACTTTGTCATATTCCAACTTGTCGGCTGGTGTATCATCCGATACTTTCTCTTTGTACTCTTCATACTCGGTCGGAAGTGTGTGGTTGTACTCGGCTAGAAGTGTCTGGTTGGATGTTCTCTTCTCCTCTCTTTCTTGGATTCCTTTGATCTGTAGCATGTTGCAATCCGAGTGAAAAACCTCATAATCTTGCATTTGCTAGTGAAATAGCCCATTCAGTGAACTGGTCTCATCCTTCGAGCAACTTCAATCTTTGGTATACTTTCCTCATTTGGCTCCATTATCTTTCTTTCTTCATCAACATCCGATTCTTCACCTGATTTAGATCCCGACGACGCTGGTTCTTCACTAACCGCCTGGTTCTTTAGATCAATAGTATACTTCTTCCCATGGCTCTCGATCGAGAGTGTATTCCTTTTCCAATTGTGATTTGCCTTGGCAGCAATCAACCATCCTCGTCCCAACAGTGCATCATACGCTTTCCTCTGTAATGGGATGACGGCAAAATTTAGCAAAAACTGTTGTGTCCCGATCGTCACCTTTTGCACCATTAGCGTTCCCAACAGCTTGATACCATGTTGATCAGCGCCAACCAATTGGAATGTCGGTGGCCAGAGTGTAGGCTTCCAAAGACTCTTCCATGTGTCTTTGGGTAGTACGTTGACTCCCGATCCTCCATCAACGATAGTATTTGTCAAGATATTCCCTCTGATCTCCATATGCACGACCGCTGGCATCTTCCTGATGTTCGCTGTGAGCAATATTGGGTCGATTGTTCACCGTACGGTGGCGGTTCTATCATCAATTCTTTCCTTCGTTCCTCCAATCGTGGTTGCTTGCCATCCCTGACGACGTTTGTGATCGCCTGTCCCAACTGTGGCATAGTCTGGAGAAGGTCAGTTACTTTGATTGGTATGGTGGTCTGCAGTACCTGTCGTATGATGTTGGTTTCTGCCTTCAACTGCCATGAGGTTCCTAGCTTCTCCAGAGGTACTTTTTTTCCTTCGCCATCGCCAATTCCACTTCAGTTTTTGCTTCCTTCATCCTTTGTTTCTCCGTATGTGGATCTGGGTACGTGGCCTTTTTTGCTTGTGCTCTGGTGATCGCCAGTACCTCTTGTTCTTCTAATTCCAGCATGTGGATACCCTTTTACTTAGGGCATTCGTTATCTTCATGATCGCCTGGTCCACACCACTTACACAATCTCCCTTCCAAATCTTGACCGTTTTGGCAGTCCCTTGCAAAGTGGCCCCATTTGTTGCACTTCCTGCATTGGATCATGGGCCTTCCTTTTGCATCGTGTTGTATCATGTTTCTCGGACTTTTGTTGCTTCAGTAACCTCTAGGGGATGCATTGCTATTGTATGGGGGCTTCAATGGTGTGTTCAAAGATGTCGACGGTTCTCCTTGCGCGAAGAGTACTTGTGCACTTCTGGTTTTTAAGTTGTATAGGCATTCCTTGACGAAATGTCCCATCCATAGTTGGCAAACTCGCAGAAAACTCGCCGAGTTTTTGAAAACTCGCGAGTTTTTTTTAAAAACAAGTTTTTTTGAGTTTAACTCGCGGGGACGAGTTTTTCTGAGTTTTTCCAAAAAACTCGCGAGTTTTTTCCGAGTTTTTTGAAAAACTCGCGAGTTTTTGCCGAGTTTTTCAAAAAAACTCAGCTTTGCAAAAAAAAAGTGTTTCTAATGAAATTTAAGCAATTTTTTAATTTTCCGAGTTTTTCCGAGTTTTTTGCGAGTTTTTGGCGATTTTTTAAAAACTCTCCAATTTTTGGCTTGGCGAGTTTTTCTTTGGGGCGAGTTTTCCAACTATGGTCCCATCACTTGGTAGATATCGCAGAATAAGTTCTTGGGACAGTTCGCCTTCGTGTGACCTTCCCCATTACAGTTTGTACACCACAGTTCTCTGGCTTCTCTTGTACTCTCCTTGTCGACCTTCAATTCTTTCATCTTTCTTGAGTGCTTGTACAGTCTTGGATTCACCGTTGCTGTCGTCCGTACTCTCCTTGTCGTTTGTCTTCTTTTTCCCTCAGGAGGATGTTTGTTTTCACTTTCTATATCCATTGCTCGATTATATGCTTTAGTGTACGAGGATGGAGGTACCACTTTCATTTTCTTTCTTAATGATGGAAGCAAGCCCTCGATGAACCATCTTTTCTTCAACCCGTCAGCCGGTTGTGCCTCCAATTTCCCCAACAAATCTTTGAGTCTTCGGTTATAGGTCTGCACACTCTCGTGCTTTCCTTGCTTGGTATTGTATATCTCCGCAACAATCTCGCTATCATCCCGCAGGAGTTTGAACTCCTCTTGAAATGCTTTCTTCAATAATCTCCATGTAGCTTTGTGTGCTTGATCTAATTCAGAGTACCGGTCGATGGCACTATCACTGAGTGTCGCTGGAAATGCTTTGAGCCACTAATCCGGATCACTCTGTCTGCTTGCTATCCAGATGGTTTCACATGTTTTACAATGTCGTACTGGATCTTTTGACCCATTCCCCATAAACTTCGACAGCTTTTGCCGCTCCAGAGTCACCATTTCTCCCAGTTGTCCTCCTTGTGTATTGGACCCGATTAGACTGGTTTCCTCGCTACGTTCTGGTGTGTCACTTGCACTCTCGGCCATGTACGAGTCACTCCCACGTCTTCCGTCAGTGTCCTCGACAACTTGAGTCTCCTGGGGTTCCCTTTGGTACTCTCTTTGCCTTGGGGTACTAGGCTTAGATCTTCCACTTGTCAGTCGTTCGTCGTCGTCCAATAAGTACAACTCCCAAAAGCATCTGATGCTACTATCAAGTTCTTCACTTAATTCATCTTTGTTTTCACAAATTTTATAACCTCCTACGTACGGAGTGCCAAAGGATCCTTCATCCCTTCCTTCAACCAGACTTTGATGTGATCTTCCATTAGATGTGTCTATTCTCTTCAGATTCTCATGTGTTCTTTTAATACTCTGGTTTATTTCAATTAGATCCTCATCAAATTCCTTACCAACTTGCTTTAGTCTTCTTCGCTGGTTTTCTTGTTCCTACACCCTGAGTGATTGTCGAACCTTCTCCTCTTGAGTCCCGTGCCTGCCAGGTACTCGGTTCTTGTCTTTGTTCAGTCGTACAGGCATTAAAAATTGTTCAGGCGATCATTGTTGGCCACCGGACGTACGTCTTCGGCTAGTGTCTTGTTCCTCTTCTTCTCATTTGGTTCTCTCTTCGTAGCGCTGTAGTAGTTGCTCCCTTCAGCGTTCCCGATCCTCTTCTTTTCGAAGGTCTTATAGGATAATGAAATGACGGGCCAGCAATTTGGGCATACGATTTAGGAGGTGATCCACCTTGTCGTTCACTTCCAACCTATCCTAGATAACTTCCTCAAGGATCTCCCACCTGCGGGATTCCCTTCGTACGTGATCTCGTAAGGATATCTTCCATAGATTGATAAGATCTTCAGTCAATAGGTCTTCCCTTTCCTCATTGCTATTCACTGGCTCGTCTGCGGGGAGACCCATTACGTCGTCATGATGAGTGATTCCCTAGTCTGCTCAGGCAACGGCGCCAAATGTTTACTCACTGGGTAGTGTTCAATGTACTACGGGAGTAAACGAGAATAATTCACAAACATAATGCACATACTAGAATATGAATCACAGAACAATCGTAAGAGTAATTGCACAGCACAATGGATTGATTGATTTCATGAAGTATCTCCACAATACATAGCAATTGCCCCTCCGACTACAAATGACAAGATACATATATAGATGGCCAAGCTTGATTGAGATATCAACCGTTGGCAACTCTTCCTAACTACCTACCCGACAACTAATCCAACTTTTACTTTAAATTGTGCATTTATTATTTAAACTATTATTATCTATTCCGATTACAACAGACTACAACATTTATTTAATTAGTACGGTCGGTCACAATATAATTATTTATTAACATGGTCGTCTACAGTATACGTGTGATTACTGGAAACTAAGTTTCTTAGGCCTTTTTCTTCTCTCCCTATCTTTTTCTATTTTTTTATGAAATCCTTTAAAAGTGAGCGTAATTGAAAATCTTTGAAAGAAGTCAAGTAAATCCCTTTAAATACTTTTGAATTTGAGAAAATAACAAAATTATTTCAACTTTGTGAAAATCTTTAAGCAGTTTTATAAGAATTGATCAAAGTTATCTTTTACGTTGTAAAATCTGTTGAAATAACTCTTGATTGTATGGAATAAGTGATAAATCTTGTAAATCCAGCCAAATACTTTGTTAATTTCCATCTCTAGTGAGTAAAGATCCTACATAAGTCCCTTTGTGTAAACAACAAATACAATGATGCTTGAGTGAACCTATAGTATGTCAAGATCTGATGATTGAAGCCTTAGGATTGTGAGTTCTATTTGAATTTGAAGTCTTTCAAGAGAGATAGGTTTTTGTTGTAGAAATTTTGTTTGTGTTTTGTGTGATTATAAACCACATCAACAACTCCAAAGCCAACAAATCAATAGGAATAGTAGATATTGTTGGGGCCTCGTTGGAGGAGCCAAGAAAGTCAATAGAAGTTTTCAAACCTTTTGTGGAGGCATTGGAGGAACCCCAAATCACCTAGTGACATGGATTAACATTCTGCTACTAGTAGTCAAGACAAGGATTCAAATGCTTTTATAGAGAAAGTTTTCAAAAAGATGACCAACTCCAAAACAATTCTTGGTATGAAAGCTCACTTTCTCATAGTCCAAAGAGGATTTCCAAACATGATTTTTCACTTTCAATCATATTTAAATAGAAAGGGCCATGAGAGAAATCCATCTGAATGTGGATATGAGCAAAGGTAGAGTGTGACGGAGTGGTGGTCTCCAAAGAAATGGAAATAAGCTTTGTTAGAGAGTTACCAATTGAAGTGAGGCATGAGTTCAACTAGAATTGCAAAGGAATGTTGGGAAGAAAAACTCAAATAGGCATCTTAGAGAAGGATGCAATTAAAGGATTAAAAATAGGGAACCGAGGTTTTAAGTAGGAGATGAGATTTTCCTCATCACTGAGAACCTTGCTCAAGGATAAAAGTCCTATCCTTCTCTAAAGAGAAAACTAAAATGAAAAATCCTATAGCATGAGGATATATGACTATGTTCTCCAACAATATAGTCTCCAAAACTATAAGATCCAAGCATCAAGATTAGTAAGTCTAGGCCATAGGGATGCAAACTTGTAGATCAAACCCATCTCCATATAATACTCTTTCTCTACAACCTTGATGCAAATTCAAGAACATGGATTTTACTAGAAGCTTGCATCAACCAAGCATCCTTAGAGGTCTGAGCCAAACCTTTAGATTTGTCCAACCTAGATGCTTTTGCCACAAGATGTTGGTAGCACTCCATATGTACAGTAGGGGAGTGTTGTGACCTTTTCACACATCTCCCCATTCAAGATGGGGACCCCTTAATTTTTGCTCCATTCTAGTCTTTTGGCTTTGTTTTGTCTCTCTCTCTCTCTTTTTGTCTCTTTCTGCTGTCTGCCTTTTTGGGGATGTGTCTGTCATTGAGCTTAAATGTGAAATTTTGGCCAAGTCTGAAAATTAGGGTTTGTACTTTCATGGTCAATTTAAAGTCAAATGAAGTGAATGAATTGAAATCTGAGACTAACATTATAGTCAGTATGCTTCCAGCAGGCTCCCAGCTAAATGTCATCAAATTCTGGCAACTTACTATTTTTAGTAAGTGTTCAATTTAGGGCGTTCTTTCGACACTGTTGAAGTTTCAACAATTACACTGCATCCAAAACATGTCAAGCTGCTCGTCTGCAAATTTTGAGCTGAAACAGACAACTTACTACTTTTAGCAGTTCAGCTTTGGGAGCAGATTTTAGGTTTTATATGCAAAGTTTTTTAGTGCATGTTTGGAGATCCTTTCTAGGTTTTCTAAAACCTTCGCGATGATATAACATGCAAAATGAGACGATAACTTTTAGGGTTCAGCCTTCAGAGGCTATTTTTAGGGTTTGCATGTTGGGTGATTCCCTGTGGGTTTTTCGAGGGCTTCGCAGTGGTGTAACATGCAAAGCAAGATGACCAGTATTCAGTGACTTGTGTTTTTTGTAGTTCCATTCCGGCAGCTGCCCAGCGCATCAGAATCACAAACAGGGTGTAGTGCAACAAAAACGACGGAGGTCGTTTGACCGACATGCAAGTCAAATTAGGGTTTCCAGCTTCAGGGCCTGTTGATGCGTGTTTTATGACACAACAAACATTCTAGAATAAAGTGTCAAAGACGCTCCATTCCCTCTTGAAAAACTACCTCGTATGCTAAGACTACAAGAAAGATCATACGACAATTCCAATGTTTCAGTTAGGTGTGGATGAACTCTGTGGTTTGATGTGATTTGCTGGTTATGACAAGGGGACTTATGCTAGGCTTGTTCAATTCACAATGAAGGTCTAGACAATGAAGCTCTATTGTTTGGGTCATGGATCAAACAAACTAAAAAAGGAGATAAGGGTTAAGAAGTTCTAATCTACTCCTAAGAATTCAAGAGACGGTATTGACTTGGTGGAACCAATAACCACGCTTCGCTTCGCCACGCTCAACGACAACTACACCAAGGGGGTGCAATCTTCAAGGGAATGTGCTTATGATTTTCACGTCATGAATAACTACCATCAAATCGAATAATTATCCGCATGTATTAAGATCCACAAAATAAGCTTAGGCTAACATTACACATTGAATGAAAATCTTCCATTCAAAGAAAGTATGAGCAAAAAGTTTCACCATAAATCAATACTTATCAAATCTTGCATTCATCTAACATACATGAAATAAAATCTAAACTATGATGAGGGATAAGAACCATAACAACTCCAAAATAAGAGAAGTAATCACCATCAGAACAATGCATGCATTACTTATTACTTTGGCAGTCTTACAACAATTGCTTATCTCAACATGTTTTACAACATGCTGCCATGCTTTACAAATGAGCTGGTGAGCTCAATTTATAGGCTCCCCAATTACATTTCAATGGCCAAGATTAATTTGGAATCAACGGCCGAGATTACAAAATGAAACCCTAATTAGGGTTTGTCCTAACTAACTCCTCGACCAATGAGAAAATTACATTCGAGGACACTTGTCCTTTTTACCAAATATGAACCAACAAATAAAATAGAAAGTTGTTGAATCTGGATGTGCTGACTTGGAACAATATGATTGGTCGAGGCGCCACTTTAGTACGTTGGATGTCCTCCTTGGTTACTTTGTTCTTTTTCCATGTTCTTGCCTTAGAATATTTTTTCCTGCCAATGACTCTATCCTTTGTGCTTTGATCTTGGATGACTTTGGCTTCGTCTTCTCACCTCGCCTTGGAGCACCTGTTTAGACTTGAAGTTATTAAGTCTTTCTTCCCGGATTGCTTTGGAATTTCTTCAAGTGCCTTTTTGTGCTCAAATAAACTTCACCGGTCGATTTGTCTTCAATTTTGAATTTGGCTTGCGTAAGTTGGATGTACTTGACGATGTGCTTGTCATTGTCTTCATGATGCCAAATTCTTGGCGGACTTCCCGTTGGTCTTGTGATGTGTAAGGGTTGACTCCCCAAGTTTTCTTTCATCTCCCTTCAAGTCGGACTTTACACTTTCTTTGCCATTTTCCTCTTTGAAGATTTGCCTTGTGTAGTCATCCACCTGCAGGAAACAAAATAAATAAATTTAGATTTTCTCTCTCCTAATTTCATTTTCAGGCTTTTAATTTTCTCCAAAATGGCTAATTTATTTGATTTTATCTTTATTTTATTTAGCCATGGAAAAAATTATTCATCAATCCCAATGTTGGATGAAGATTTTCATTTTCTCTCTCCTGAATTCTAGCTCGAAGCTAAATTTTTAACCTTCTCTCTCCTGAAGTCACGGTGAATTTTGTGTCAAATTTAAAGTAAACTTCATACTTCTCTTCGTCATTTTCATCTTGGCACGAGCACATTCCATATTTAACTCTTCATTTCTATCTCCCGAAATCGGACTTCTCATCGTTTGCCATACTCTCTCTCTACAAGTTGGACTTGGTGAACATTTTTCCATGGCGGACTTTGCATATGCTTTGTCTCTTTTCTAAGTGCCAAGGTAGGACTTTCCTCTTGTCCAGACATTCTCACCATTCCTTATGGCGGACTTTGCATATGCTTCGTCTCTTTTCTAAGTGCCAAGGTAGGACTCTCCTCTTGTCCGGACATTCTCACCATTCCTTATGGCGGACTTTGGAGACTTCCATTTCAAATGTAAGGCAGACTTCAAAAAGTTCTTGCCATTGCCTTAGGCAAATTTTTCCTTCCAAATTTATTTTTCCATAACTTTCTTTCCATCCATTTTATTTCGCCATAATTTTCATCTTCTAAATTTATTTGGCCATAATTTTCTTTCGTCCAATTTTATTTGGCCATAATTTTTCTTTCGTCCAATTTTATTTGGCCATAATTTTCTTTCGTCTAATTTTATTTGGCCACAATTTTTTATCTTCCCAAATCTTAGGTGAAAATAAATCTTGGACTTAGAAAAATATTTCTCCAAGAATGGCGAATTTTCTCAAGGTGCCAAGAATATTTTAAAATATTTCCAAGGCTGAAGCCTAGGCAAAATTCTGATTTTCTCATAGTTCTCTAAGTATGGCGGACTTTGTTCATTGTTAAGCCATGTAATTTTAGCTTATGCATCAAGCCACTTCACCTTTTTCCATATGGCGAACTTGCTAATTGCTTAGGCCATCTCTTAATGCCTAAGGCGGACTTTACTTGTTTTTGTGCCATGACTTTCTTGTTGAGGGCGGACTTGGCAAGTATTGAAGCCATTTAAAAGGCGGACTTCACCAATTTCCTAGCCATTTAACATTTGACTAAGGGCGGACTTGGCACATCTTCATGCCACTCAAGGGGGACTTCACCTTTTGACTTGCCATCCAAGGCGGACTTCACCTTTTGGCTTGCCACTTCTTCATTTGCCTATGGTGGACTTCATCCATTTTCTTGCCATTGCTGGGCGGACTTCACCCTATGGCTTGCCACTTTCATTGTCTGGCTGGGTGGACTTGGCATTCATCCTTGCCATTGCTGGGCGGAGTTGCCTTCATGTCTTGCCATTGTTTCTTCTGGCTAAAGCCTCTTTGACATTAACTTCTTCCTTCTCCATGCTGGTTGGACTCCATATTTAGGCGATTTCATCATGAATTTCAGTCTCCTCCATGAATTTCTCAGATTTCTTGACTGGTTTTCTAGATTATTCACCATTTTTCTGTGATTTTCCAGAATTTCACCATGAATTCAAAAAATTTCAAATCGATTTTCTTAGAGTTCTGTTGAGTTTTTCGAACTTCTGAGTGGATTTTCGAAATTCTGGAACTTTCTAAATATAGAAACTTTCTAAAAATAGAAATTTTCCCAAAATAGTAACTTCTAAAAATAGACCCTAAAAAATAGGGATCTCAGAATTGCTCAAAAGTGCCAAAAAAGTAGGTCCTAAAAAATAGGGGGCCAAAGTGAAAACCCTAAGACGTAGGAGGTGTCAGAATTGACTAAAACGATAGTCGATCTTCGTCGCCTAGGCCTCTTAAGCACAATGATGACGCTTGCATGATGATCCAGGCTCAAATTCTTTTACTCGACTCGAGTGACCATTCCAAAACCTTAACTCCTTATTGTAAAAAGACTGGTGATAAGCAGTTGTGACGCCAAGGCAAAACCAAAAAGCAAAAAAAAAACGAAGGGTCCCCATTTGCAATGGGGCGATGTGTGAAAAGGTCACAATAGGGCCCAAAATGAGGGGTAAAATGCCAAAATTTTCGAAAACTGGTGTATCCCACTACAATCAGTATCTTTCAAGCTATCCACCGGTAAAATTTGAAGGCAATTGGGACACTTACTATTTATAGTAAGGCATTCCAGAAACAGGCTAAAAATAGTAAATCAGCCGCAGGCGCCAGTGTGAACGGGCAAGTCATCTGATGAGGAGCACCTCATTTGGATTTCAAGTCAAACGGAGTTGTGGAAGTCTTCAAAACGAGCAGTTACTATAAATAGTAAACCACCTTCAGAAACTGGCTAAAAATAGCAGGTCAACTCAGGATGGTAGTGTGAACATGCTGGCAAGGTCATGAAGGTCCTGTGCTTAAAATTTTAAATCGATCCAAGCTTCAAAAGTGTAAAAATTGAGGGACTTACTATAAATAACAGGGCATGGATAAACAGGCAGAAGCAAATGAAAATTTCTAAGTATTGAATTTCATCCTCCTGCCACCCCTAAATGCGCCCACCTCAGCTGGAAAGAAAGAAAATTTTCTAAGGCATGAACCTCATCCTGCTAGACATATCAAATGCGCCTAGCTTGCCTTGTGGTGGCTAAGAAAATTCAAAATGTTGAAGATATCTTGCAGCTACCTCCAAATGCGCCCACTACAAGTATGGGATGCTAAAAATATTCTAAGTCAAAGTTTTCATCCTCTTGCTTGTGTGATATGTGCCCAAGGGAGAACTAGTGAAAGTTGAAAATTTTTCTAAGTATGAGCAATATCCACCTCCTACCTCCATATGCGCCCATCCTTTTACTTGTCTCAAATGCGCCAAGTTTAGAAGCTAGAAGAAAAGTCAAAGGGTCAAGGACATTGAAGTGTTCATCCCTCTCACCATGTTAAATGCACCCATGTGCATGCAAGGTAGAATAATTCATGGCGCTAAAGTTAAGTCCTCCTCACAATTGAAATGCGCCCAAATGAAGGCATGTGAAGACAAAACATGTACATGCAAGGAAGGAAGTCAAAGGCGTTGGAAGGTCAAATCCTTCATCCTATGTCAAATGCGCCCATCCTCTTGCCTATGTGAAATGCGCTCAAGTAAGGATGAAGACAAATAAAGGAGTTAAGGCGTTGAATTCAAAATCCACCTCACTATGCAAAATGTGCCCAAGGAAGTAAGGGTGATAAAGTATGCTAGGCGTTGAAATCAAGAATGTCCCCTATGATGTGCTATATGTGCCAAGGTCCAAGGTGAGATAAAATGAAATAAAATGAAATAAGGCGTGGCTAATATCTACTTCTAAGTATGAAATGCGCTCAAGGTGAAGGTGAATATTGCTAGGCATTAAATATGCTCCATGACATATGGAATGCGCCCAAAAATACTTGTTGGGGATAAAGTTTAAAATGGGAAATTTTCTAAGTAATGACTTGAGTCCTCCTGCCTATCCAAAATGCGCCATGGTTGAAGTTGAAAGAAAGAAAATTTTCTAAGACAAAATTCATATTCCCTCTTGACACTAAAATGTGCCTATGCTAGTGATTTTAATTTAAAATTTTCTAAGGCATAAAATGTCATCTCTAGGAAAAATACGCCTAAGCTTGGAGAAGTGATGAAATTTGTTAAGGCATGGATAAAGTTGGCGAGGAGTCAGAAAGTGCCAGCTTCACAAAGATGATGAAAATTTTCAAAGTTGAGCAAGAAAATAAACCTAGAGATGAAGAGTGGAAATAAATTTGATGGAAAATATTTTTTCTAAGGTTAAAAATTCAAAAAATTAAATGTACCCCTTCGTTTGGAGACACATGAATTTGACGCTTTCTGAAGGAAATTTTCTTCTAGGTATTGGACGTCTGCGATGGGGAATGGATTTTAAAGTCTTCCACACTTTGCCAAGGCCTTTGAGATGGAGATTTTTGATGGGCACTTAAACAATGGATTTTCTAAGGGGAAAATTTAAAAAAATTTCTAAGGAAAGAAGGGAAAAAGATGTTGAAATAAAATGCCTTGGCTGTAAAGATCCGAACAATTTTTTTTTTTTGTTTTTTACAATGCAATTACAATTCAACACGCACCCGTTAAGGTTAGTTCTAAACCAAAACGATGCGGAAAGTAACTCTAACCAGAATGTACACCAGGATCCTGATGTGGGCAAGGTGTGAGCATTGGTTAGAGGGTCTAATGCAGATGCAAACTGGAAAGGAACTCTAACCAAGAATGCGCCTGTGTAGATGAGCATATGGTCAGAGGATCAATGCATGATGAACTCAAGTAACCCTAACGAAGAATGGCACCGAGTGATGGCGAGCATATGGTCAGAGGGTCCCTAAACTACTTAACTGAAAGCAAATAGGCGGCAAGCCAGCCTCTTCCACTTATTCAGTGGGAAATACAATAGATTAAATGAGAGATAGGAGAAGAATGGCTGATAGTACTACTAACAGCTTACAATATGTCAGAATGTTCATTTAAATCCAGAGTTTTCGAGTCCTTCAATGCTGCAAATGATTAGTATGTCTTCCCAATACCAAATGTGACTTCCAATGCTCAATCCCAACCAAAGGAACAACTTTCTTGATTCTGATATATCAGACCTGCAACATAAAATGAAGAAATCTACAACATAATACTCACTCAAATGCTCATATCTTGCTCAAATCTCACTTTAATGACATGAAACGAAATGCAGATTGCTCTAATGATGAAGGCACCTAAAATGAATACTTAAAACCTCACCAAACAACTCCCATTTATTTTGCACAAATCCCAAGGTAATTCCTAAATGGTACGACCCTCTTGTAGGGGCGATTTAGCTAGGAAAAATCAGAAACTTCATTATAAATTCCACAAATTTGCAAGTAGGGTTGCCCCAAGTAGAAAAGATGATATGACCAACACCTAGAACAATATCCTTTTTATTTTTTGATATATGAATGAAAACTACCTACAGCCATGCAACATCAGCAACTCTAAAATATGACAAAATGCTTGAATAACAGCTACCAAATGCAGTGAAACTCAACTACAATGCTAAACAACCCAACTACAATCTAATTCTCAACTTGTTGCTATCTTTCAAGCAAAAAGATGAGCCCAATGCTAGGAGGTATGCTTTCCTCAAAGCTTGCCTGAAGACATTCCAGCAGCATAATAGTATAGTAGACAAAAGATCCCAAATGAAGAGTTGAGGCTTGAATATAAAGACATGAAGAGAGCCTTCTAGAAGCTTCAAGAAGGGCGCCCAAACCCTAATTTTGAATTCAACTCATTCCCTCCAAAAGTGGCGTCCTTTTTCCTTCTAATAAAATATTTCACTTTATAAAAAATCCATCTCTCCTCAAGTAGGCGTCCATTTCCTTTATCCCCAATATTTGACTTCAAAATATAATTTATCATCTTAATGAAGTATTGACCCATTAGGTCCCCTTTTTTAAAAACAACATAAAGTTGTAATGCTAGGCAAGGGGGGGTGTTATAATATTAAAATATAATATTATAATGTGAAAATACTTATCTCTCCATGGAAAATGCACCCAAAGGCCAAAAACGGAAGTGCCAGCTGAACCAACTGAAGAAGAAGACCAACTGAACTGAACCCAACTTGTCCACTGCCAAAAATAGAATTTACTAAAAATAGTAAATTCATGAAGTTGCCCGAAATGCCAAACTGACCATACCATTGCGAAGCTCTCTGAAAACCCAAAAAGAATCCGCAATCCGATTTCCAAACTTCAAGCAACAACCTTCTCAAAATTAGGAAACCCTAATTTCACCATCCGAGTAGCCTATGGGTCTCCGGAATAGGCCAACGGTCAATTGAAACGATCACATTTGAGAAGGGGACATTACATTGGCTGACGAATTCAAAGTTGGTTGCCTAGGTGAATTTGCTCAAATTCTTCGTGAAGATAGTCTTCTTGAGCCAGAGATGAATAAAATCAAAGTTGTCAACGCCTCAACTAGTGAAATAAATTTCTTGAAGAGGACGCAGTTGAAGTTAACACTCTCAAAAGATGATTTTAAAAGTGCATCTCTTAAATACACCCTTGAGGAGGTTGAAATTTGTCTAAGGCATTGAAATATGATGCACAGGTGTTACATGCCCCAGCCTACAGATGTTAAAAAAAAATCGTGAAGAAGGCAAATGTTGTGCTTGAGAAAATGATGAACCCTATCAGATGAAGAGATCACTCGAACATTGAGATCAGGTAAGTGAGGTAAATTTATATCATGAAGTGTTTTGATGCTCTTCCTTTTCTCTGTTTTGCAGGATGAACGTCGAGGCCAGAGCACGATGACTTGAAGTGATGAAGCACGATGATATTACAACCTTCGAGGGGAGATAAAGTTATGAGTTTCGAGTTCTTCCACGAAATCTCGGTTGTACCCAAAACATGAAAGAAGAAAAGTTGCAAGAAATGGCTAAGTGTTGGAATTTCTCCTCGAGGACCCAATGTGCACCCAACGTAGTCGGGCGGGTGGCAAGGAAGAAATTATCAAGTCCAAGATAGGAAAAGATGAAGGCCCAAAGGTTAGAAATGATCCTCAAGGACTTCAAAGTCGAAGAACAACATCAAGGAGGAAAATCATCGTCAAGAAAGAGAAAGAAGTTGTCGCCTTGAAGTCAGATCGAGAACGTGCCTGCCATATCCATTCAAGGAGTTGAAGCAATGATGATTAGACTCAGTCCGTTTGCAGTTGGAGAAGAATCGTGTGAACACGTTTCCAGACGGGAATCTTCTAGAGGATGGTGGACATTAATGGCTCATTTATTACCCCACTCCTCTTGGTGGCGGTTTTTAGGGTGAATCTTGTTTAGCGCTGAGGTGGCATGATCTAGGCCATCCATGTAAAGTGCCTTGCCAAATCTGATGTAAAAAGTCTAAATTTCTGACCTTGACAATTTGACAAACACTTTGTGTGCAATCCTATTCTGGTTGTTTCTGATTTTCATTTCACTTTGCTTTGATGTTCCTTGATGTAATGATGATGTAAATGCTTGGAAATCGCTTCTAAAATGTCTATGCAATTTTCTGATATGTTTTTAGATGCAAATACATGAAGTAAGGATGCAAAATATAAACCTCAGCCAGGAGTCATTTATACAAACATTTGGCATGCAAACTACTAACTATACTATGCAATGAAGTAGAAGAATCATTTCATCAAACAATTGTTGTTCAATCAGTCTTGACATTAAAACAAACAATTGCCATGAATCCCTTATGTCTCCAATTTGTATTGTAATGTATTAGATTGATACAAATGAAATGCAACCTATATTTATCCCAGCCAAGACTCTTGGCATACATAAGCAAATGGAATGATTACAAAATGGCCATAAGCAGATTACATTAAACTATAAACTGAAATGCATTGACTGTAGTAACTAATTTGATGGAACCTGGAAACATGTTGCAGCTCATAAAATCGTATGAATCTTCAAGTGAATGATGCCAATGGGTCCACAGATGCTACACCAATGCTCCATGTTGTACCCAATCCAAATTTTTTGCTTCATTAAGGAATTTTGCATTTAAAAGTCTAAACCTTGCTAAAATGATGTAGAATACAGTTTTGGGCAATATCAAGCATGGAGTTTTTGTCAATAGTTTGTCAGTCAAAGTCAGTTTTATTGATCAGAACCTGAAGCAGAGATTCAGAATAGAGTTTTTCACAGTGAAGGAGTATCTCATGACGGCATTTCACATTGCATATGGTCATTTCAATGATCGAAACAGAGTTTTTAATGGTCAAATATGAAGATTTCTTGGAGGAAAAGCACAAAAGTGCAAGTATAGCCCAAGGGCGCCCAACTTGTTAGAGGTCAAGATCTTGTTTAAAATGATCGAGCATCCAGTCAATCTCTTTAGAATTAGTCTGGCTATCTGTCGAGCTATTCAATGAAGCATTCCGAGACCCACAGCTCCGGCAATCGACAACAGAAGTTGAAATCCCTAAATTGTCAGATGTGAGAAATTTGTCATTTTCAGGCAAAAGCGCGCCTCTAGCCTGAGGGCGCCCATCTTAAGGAAGGGGTAAGTCTTGGTATTTTCAATGGCGGATATAGTCAATTTGTTCTTGACTAGTCTACTTATCCGACGAGATATCGAACACAGTCATCCGAGTTTCAGAACTCCGGCGGAACTCATCCAAAGATCAGCTTAAAATGGAGTTTTCACGTTTCTGAGCTTATCCGTTTATTCCCAGTGCAAGTACAGCCCAAGGGCGCTGGTTTAAAGGACCCTTCAGATGGCAAAATTTGCAGACAGAATCTTCCCAACATCAGTAATACTCTAGCCTAGCTCCACAACGCACCATTCTGCTTGTCAATCCAACGTTCCAGGTGGTCGTGGCAGAGATTCTACCAAGCACGTAATTTTACGGGCGAACCAACAAATGGTTTTTCAGTGTATTTTCACAGTCTAGAGGCGCCTAGCCTTTAGGCCTGTCAGATGAGCTCGTTCGCGTTCGAAGTCCTCACGGCTATTGAGCGTAATCATTTTATCTATCCAACGAGCCTAGCCGACAGCCTTCGGGATTTGGCAAATGCTCGTGCGTGCGAGGTCTTTAGTGTGATACTGCAAAGTGATGATGTCCGGAAAATGGCTAAAGTCTGGAGCGGTAATTTTATTTAAAATAAGCACTGAAGTTTTTAAGGTCTTAGAAGCAGTTTTCTTGCCTCGTCACCTCCAGAGACTTCTCTTGTGGGCCCTTCTGGCTGTCCATTAAAATAGATAGCACCTGAATCAGGTCATCCCAGCTCCAGATATCAGAGGTCAAAGTAGGGTACTTGGATGAAAGTTTGACTTTCGTCAAAATGACACCAGTGCAACTATGAGCCAGGGGCGCTTTTACTTTTAAGACCCTTAACACAGCTTTCAAGTGTCGTGTATACAGTCGTTGGATGCAGAATATCTCCAGTCATCCAGTGAGCTTCGTTTCCTGTCAGTAGGGTTCACCGTTCACCGTCGGCAGCCGTTTGAAGTGTCAGATGGCAGTTTGATAAATGGCTGTCTGGAACCCGTAAAAGCAATTTAATCAGGGGCACCCAATTTTTCAAGGGGTTAAACGATGGATTTTGCAGTAGTGTCTCCCAATAGACATTTCTTCCTTGTTCAGTAGGCTTTCCGATGAATTTTTTAGAACAGTCTTAGCATCACCCGGTCATCCGAAAATCAGTGTCGAAGTTGGCCAATCGTGACAGTGTTGTCAGCTATTAAATAGGGAGTTAGTAAAAAATGAAGTATCTTGAGCAAATGGACGCCTATATGCTCAAGAGATGACTTTTCGGAATCGTTGAAGCATCACGATGAATCTCAGAGCTTCACCCAGGTTGTCAACTAAAGTTCAGAATATTTGTCATTTTTGCATAAGATGGCGATTTTCTATTTTTGGCGCTTTTGCATGATAATAAAATATTTTATTATTATTTTCAAATTTGAACTTCCAGTCAGTGGCAGTCGAACTGAAAGGAAACCAATCAGAGGATTTCTATTCTTGTTAGGGTTTTGAGTTCTTGCAGTTGCTGAGTGTTGCGAATTTCTTCTTATTTAACATGGCGCCATCTTTATTGTTATTCACAAACTTTCAAAGATAATTCGTATTTCATTAAGAGAAAATTTAATCTTAAGTGGAATTCGTATTTTTCTAAGGCAAATTCATTATCTTCAAAGGAAAATCGAAGTTTATTAGTTTCAAAGCAAACTTCGAAGATAAATTCGTATTTCTTCAGAAGAGAAGGCGCATATCTTCAAAGCAAATTCATCCAAAACAATTCGCAAATTCTTCAAAGGCGTATTCATAAATTCAATAAAATTCACAAATTCTCCAGAGATTCAAAGGCGGATTTCATATTCAAAGGCAGATTTTATATTCAAAAGGCGAATTCTCAAATTCAAATTAAATTCGTATTTTCTTCAAAGGAAATTCGAATTTCATTCATCTTCAAAGGCGCAAATTTCAAGACAAGAAATTCGTGGTTTTCATTTCAAAGGAGAATTCTTCCAGATCAAAGGCAAAATCTACATCAATTCAGAGAGGCGATTTTTCCTAACATATCTTTTTGCAAATTCAGGTTCACAATTGTCAGTTATCTAAGAAATCTAAGGCGATTTTCACAGAGAAGAAGCACAATAAAAACGTCTTTTTCATCCTTCAATCACAGATTTCTCACAAAATACAAATTGCATGTTCCTGAAATTGGCAAATTTGGTAAGTCTCAGTATCTGGATCATTCTCATATAATTTCCTTGAGTTGAAATTGTGCGTTTGATTTTTCACGAATTTTTAGCTTTAGAACATTCGTTCTCGAATTGCTAATTTTCTCAAGTGGAAAATCTTTGTACAATCGAGTAGAAGTTGAGTTTTCGCAAATCTGACGTTCTGCGTTGTCTTAGAATCCTTTTCTGGACAAAACCCATACCTCGGATTTTTCGCTGAAAATAATTCTTCAAAAGGCTATTTTTAACTCTCGCAGGCTATTTTTAGATTCCAGAAATCTTGTCAGAATATAGTCAAGTTCACAGTCAACAGGCAAGTTTTTCATAATGCAGTTCACTCAGCTCGAATACAGGACCAAAACCGTCCTTACTCATGATATCCGTAGGTTGGTTGAGACAGACCTTCACAAAGTATTGCCAGAGGCAGTGCTAGACCCAGTTAAGATCAGAAGTTCAATCATTCAGAATATTTAGCAGTCTGGTTTACTAGAGGCCGCTTCCATACCTATCTCCGTTCACTGTGTTGAGTTTGTGATGGCTTGTATTAAGCATTACAATCCTACTACTTGTGAGATAGCGTCAGTTGACGGGCGGGTCATTTGCAGTCTCAAACCTTTGGACATCGAAAGGAGTTTTGGCATTCCTCAGCACCAGAACAGTTTGGTGATTTCTATGGAGCAGTGTGAGCAAGCATTTGATGCTGATGTGGACAAATGTCAGAAAAAAATGGCAGAAAGATGGTTAAAACAAGCAAAGAACAGATTTCCAAACAATGTGGGTCGTGGTGAGTACAAGGATGAGTACGTGATTCTAATCACACTCTTGAATCGTGTCTCAGGTCAAGCACATGCAAATGTTTTCCAGCCTTGGATGTATTACATTATTGGTCGCATCATTTCTGGGTAGGAGCATTATGACTGGGCATCCTTCATCAGCGATATTCTCCACAGGCAGATCACCAGTTTCTTAGTTGCCCATGAGTTTCACATGTGTTCCTATCTCGTGTACTTGATCGCTTATCAGGGTCAGTTACGAGGACTTAACACTGTGGGCATTCTCACTGTTCAGAAGGTTTATCAGTATTATGATCAGCTTGAGTTCACCAGAGCTGAACGTCATTTCAAGCGTGTTCACGAGGCTTTATTGACTTATACAGTGAGGAATTTGGACCGGGAGTTGCATGTTCGTATCTCGGCAGTTGCTAGGGCAGCGATGGATGGATGGGCAGATTGGTTTATTCAGTTCCCAACATACACCTACATCCGAGTATACGACTTCACAGGAAATCCAGCTATGCTTCCACGTTATCCTTCGGATAAGACAGTTTTTCAGGAGTTCTTGAGACAGATGCATGATGTTCATCGTCTTCTACGCCGCAGGCATAGACCATCACTTAACTTTCCTTTTCAGTTTGGAATGTATTGGTGCAAGTCGGCAATTGATGCCAAGATTGCAAGACAGGAGCTTGAAAAATATCATCTTAAGTATCTTGTTGAAGCACGTGCCTATGACCTCTCAGGTCATTATACAACTCGCGTCGCTGGAGGTACATATCACGAGCCTTCTATGGAGGATTACTGGGCAAATTGCACAGATGACTTCGAGGTTCGCAGACGCAGTTACGACCGCTTCTCTCTCCCACAGATTGTTGTTTTCTTGTCAAAAGATGTGGGAGGTTTATCAGATGATGAGGGAGAGATTCTTCCTTAGTTTTTGAGGAAGGCGGTCGATACTGGCAGATTGCCCGGCCAGTTGATTGGTACGCCAAAGAATATGCAACGGTCAAGGAGAGGTCAAGTAGAGTCATTCAGAACAGTATACTTTACCTCGACAGCAAGAAGACAAGGAGGGTAAGTGTTCCCAGAGCAGAGCCGCCAGTAGTGGTGAATCCTTTGCTACCTTCTTTGTCAAAACCAAAACAAAAGAAGAGGAGTAATCCTCCCAAGAAAGTACAAGCGCCAAATAACTCAAAGGGCAAGGCGCTTGCCACTGTTACACATACGGAGCTTGACAGATAGCTTATCACAGAGCCAGTTCAGAGCCCGCCAGTACCTGAGGTTCAGCCTCAAATTCCTATACCAGTTTCAGAGCCGTCACCAGTCCTGTTGACGTGGTTTTTGAGACCGCACCAACACAGAACAAAGTTTCCCAATGGACACTCTATTCTCTCTTGAACAAAGTATTCAGCGTGCTAAGATTGCAAGTAAGATCATGCTTTCAACTCCAAGGTTCTTGAAATGCGAATAGACCCAGTTTGGTTGATGTGTATATGTTGTGTTCTTACGAGGGGACTTACGTAATTGTTCTGAATGCGTGCAATAACAACCAATATATGCCTTTGGAAGGGACTTTTATGCGAATGATTTAGCTTTAGCGTGCAAATTTCCTAAAACTAACCAAGATTATGCATAATTTGAATGGCTTCAGAGATTTCTAAAATTTAAATTCTAATCTAAATGCAAATGGGTGTTACGCTCAACTTGAATGAACTTTGAACAAACCTTGCCTAGCCTCCTATAGGACAGCGTTGACAAAGTAAGTGCAATCTTCAATGGATAAGAAAAATGTTCAAATCACAATCCAATGATGCAATTACCATCACAACGATGCATAACTACACATGAATTTCGATCGAAGTTAAGTGCAAAATGTTCCAGTTGACCACGCAGGATGAGCTTACCATCAGTAAGAACGTTAGTGGTATGGATAAAAGAAGTCCACTTACATCAAACATAAGCATCCATATCTAATTACTAGCATGAGATTAAGTCCTAATTGAAGTCAAAGGAAGAAGAAATCTCACAAACTATCCAAAACAAAGTTTGAATTCACCATCAATGAAATGCTTTATTAAGAATAGCCTTTTGTGACAATCTCTTACAAAAATTCTCAAAGGGAGAATTCCCCTTCTTCTTCAACAATGCAAATGAGAAACTACTCTAACTTAAAAGCTTCTACTCTCTATTCTGCTTCACTAATTGCTCACTATTCTCTGATTCTGACTATGACTACTAGAGTACAAATGAGGGGGACTCCCCCTTATATAGCTGGCCAGTCCCAACCGACGGTCCAGATCGAATTACAATGGAGGGCTCAGATTGAGCCACCTCAGCCCTAGACGAGTTTTGCCTTAAAAACCGCCAGAAGGTGGAGGAGTGGCGTCATAAATGCTCCAAAATAGCAGATTCCTCCTTTGACCACCATGAGCAATTAATGCCCACTACCCTTCTAGAAGATTCTCGTCCATGACCCGGATTCCTTTGCTCTTCTCTTTGACCGCGTACGCTATGAATCGTGCCAACACTGCGTCGACCTCTTCCTTAGAAATTGATGGAGTAAGATTCAGCTGATACTCCAAGATGGCCACCATTTGCTCATGTTTTTCACAAGATTTTCCCCAAGTCTCAA
Organism: Sequoia sempervirens; assembly: GCA_007258455.2. Lineage (NCBI taxonomy): Eukaryota > Viridiplantae > Streptophyta > Pinopsida > Cupressales > Cupressaceae > Sequoia > Sequoia sempervirens. Next base: position 65,983 of record VDFB02388575.1, on the reverse strand, counting down.
TGGAATCCTGCGTACTTTGAATGATTGTTGAAAACGTGGAGATGTTTTCAAAATCCAACTGGGAAAATGTCCTCATCTCCGTAAAGAATGGCTGCAACCTCGCCTTTAGTCCTTCTGCATCTACCTCCTCGTGAGTAAGCCTCCTTGCGAACACTGCCTCCAAAGTGTTGAGAATACTCTCATGAATATTCCTCATAGCCCTTCTGATCCTGGAGGACTCCATTGCTGCAGTGTCAAAGAAACTTTTCCCAGTGAATGCTGTTGAATGCCATCTACGGAAATCATACCTATCACCCGCTTGAATTACCCCTTCATTTACCAGAGTTTGCGTGGGAGCACGCATCAAAACAGCAAGACGTGGGATAGTTTTGTCTTGAAAGATGTGGGTATCTCCCCAAGCTTGCGCAACATCATCCAAGCGTGAGAGAATACCGAAGGCATTTTGAAATGCTGAGGCAAGATTCGCCGTAAATTTTTCAGCCTCAGTACGGACACCATTTATCCATTTATCCCCTTCTCGTACAGCCCTCTTCACTTCTTCAAGGCCGCTGATCGGCTCTCGTGGCAACTCCGGTGGAAGCTCTGCCTCTGGATTACCTTGAGCAACAGGATGTGCGAGATTCTGCACATACTCTACCAACGCCCTGTGCTCTTTCTTCAGTCTCTTGTACTTTCCTTCCCTTTTCACCAGCCTATCTTTCAACACCTGAAATGACCTTTCTGCTTCCTCCACCACTTGTGCTCCCGAAGGACGTCCCAACTCAACTGTGGTGATTGTATAATTCTCCGGCATTGCATCACTCAAATCATGCTCTTCCCTTGGGACAACAATATGAAGGCTGCAGGAACCTGCCTCATTGGTTTCCATCCTTGTATATTTTCTTGCCCTCTTCCACTTAGGCGACTTACTGGTTCTGTTTAGGAGTTCTTCCATTTCAACGGCCAGGTCTGCATCATCATCTTGGTCTCTTCTGATCGGCCGTGAAAGCCAATTTCGTTGAATATCATAAATGATCAGAGGCTGCTCCTCAGTTGCTTCCACTTCCCGAACTTCTTCCCGAGTAGTATTTGGTGGAGGCTCAATTATCTCGACATCTTGATCACTTCCCTCATGAGTCCCAACATCTGCCTCTCCGAAGGAAAAATCAAAGTGTGTGTCCATATCTGTTTCTTCCCCTTCATCTGGCTTACTGGCAGCTTCAGGATCATTCACACTCTGAGTATCTACTTCTCTTAGCATTGGCTGGTTAACTTCTCCAACCTCCGGTTCTTCATTTCTCGGAGCTCTCTGACTAGCAAACAATGAAACCTCACCCCTACTGGAAGAATGAGATACCAGCTGAGTGGAAGTTGTATCCTCTGACCCCTGCGGCTTTGGCTGAACGGGCTCCCTTCTGGATTCTGGACCTCGTCTGAGCTGCTTCTTCCTCTTTGCTAACACCGGTGGCTTTCTATCACCCATGAGGTCATAAGTGAGGGCCACTGACCTTCGCCTTAGTCTGTTAACACGCTCATCCACCCATGCTCTAGTGAATGTCATGACTGGGATAGACAGAGTGTCTAGATCCGCAATCTCTGGTTCGGCCCAATCTATTGGTGGCATCGGTGTGTTCTTCACTGCTTCATAGTTAGGATGGGTGACCCTAGTATCCTCGTCAAGTTGATCTAGCACCTGGATTAACTCACACTCCCTAATTAACTTTAGAGGCAACCTTGAAAACATTCTCTTTCTAATTTCATCCTCATTCCCAGCATTCGCCCAAAAGTCTTCCAGGTGAGTCTTGTGTCTGTACTCCACTCCTTGCACTGTTCCAATCATTCCCTTAGGATCAAAATCTTGTCAACTTGTATGGAGAGTCAGCTTGTAGAATTTCAGTTCATTCTCAGCCTCCTTGGCTTCCTGCAGAGTGGGGCATTCCTCAAGCGAGTCTCCCAATACAATGGGGAAGTGCAAGCCTCCCTTCTTCTTCCTTCTAATGATCTTGTCATAGGTTACCAATTCCCTGGACAACTCAAGTAATATCATCCTGTTAGTTGGATACCTTGGCAATTTGTAAACATACGAATCATACCCTGGAAGCCTCAGATAGGTAAACTTCGGGAATTGGATGAACCAACACCCATATTCTTTGATCAACGTTTGAGCCTCCTCGGATACCCTCTGCTGTAGCCTTTGCTGAAGGGTCCTTGTAATATACATAGTGAATGCATCATTCACTCTCTGGAAATCACCCGTGTGTGCAAGATGCAATTGTCTGCAGGACTGGTGAATTTTGAATTGATTGTATCCGCAGCCAATTGGCTCCTGGTATGCCAATCCTCTATACTTGGTCATCCGAGCTAGCATGTAAATGACATATGAGCTCATGTAAAATGTTCTCGTCCTCCTGAGACTCCAGAACTGTTCATCGATGTTATCACTTATCATCTGCGCCCAATTCACTTGTTCCTTCCCTTCGAGCACTACACTGATGTAGAAGAACATCCATGGCTCGAATATGAATGACTGTGGGCTGCCATTGACTCTACTAAGCAACATAATGATGTCGCAGTACTCTTGCTTCAGCTCCTCTGAGATTATCTGTTTCGGCAGCCTGGCAGCAGGTGGCTTTGGCTTGCGCATCCATGAGGTGTTTATCCTTTTCATGCACTTTTCAAAGGTGGTGGCGTACATCTTGTCTGCCTTGGCCTTGGACTTATACAACATATTGTCTGTAGCTAGGATTCCAAACGCCTCGCCAATTGCATCGGGAGCGAAATTAGCCATGATCATACCATCTGGAGAGGTGATAGTCCGATCCTCAGAATTGTAGAAGTTGGCGCATTCTAGGATCAACTCAGGACAACAGACCGCTGGTTGGAATCCTGCTGCTGAGTACAATCCGCTCTTGACGATGTTACGTGATGCATCTGTCGGAAGGTTGCCACCCTGCCCATACATTCTGTGTAGGAATGCCTCGAGGTTGAATGGCCCGAGATTGGTGTCTGTGAAGTTTCCATACTTTGAGGTGATTTTCGATTCCGGGATGAAGGACTTCTTTAGGCCCTTGATAATCGCCTGCCTGGAGGTGTTCTCTTTGACAGCTTCGTTGTTGGTAGCCTTAGCTCCAGTCTTGCTCGTTCCAGCAGCATCAGCCATCTGCAAAACAAAAGCGAGCATTACACTTCCGACTTTAAAATAAAAATCACGCGAGGTGGCTGGCGGGTGGAGTTGGCTGCAAAAATAAATGCAAGTTAGTAGCCTCAGCAGCCAACTTTGACTTCACGAGAATTAAAACTTCAAGTTTCAACAACTTGCAGCCAAAAGAAATATTCAACTCCCCACAAGAAATTAACATGATCAATTTCAACTTCGGAAAAAGCGTTAAGTTTCAGCAATATTTAAAATCAGCAACTCTGAATATTTAAAATCAGCAAGCTTTCAAATTACAAATTACCAAGTTTGAAATCAGCTCTTCGACAGTTATACATCAGCAACTTCAAAGAGTTTAAATAAGTCCGAGAGTTTTTAAACGAACAAGTTTAAATCAGCAAGCTTCGACAATTTAAAATCAACTTTTCGAGAGTTATAAATCAGCAACTTCGAAGAGCAATCAAAAATCAGCACTTCGGAAATTATAAAACAGCAACTTCGAAGGCTTTAATAAAATTTAAATCCAATTCGATTCTAACACTCGGCAACTTCAGAAATTTTAAAGCTCAAACAACTTCGAATTCAAACAATTTCAATCCTTCAGCATAAATAAATGATTTCAGCTTTTCAAACTTCGAAAACATTTTAACTTTCAGCAGAATAAAAAGTCTCAGCAACATCGGGTACTTACCTCAGCAACTTGAAGAAATAAAAAAATGCTAAACCCTTCAAGCTTTAAATCGCAGCACTTCACAACTCTGAATCTCAGCAATTTCGAGAAATCAACTCTCAGCAACTTCAATCTCTTGCAAAAATCGAACTTCACACTTTCAGCAACTTTTGAATTAAATTTCACAACTCAACTTGCCAGCATAAATTTTAACTCCGAATCTTGTGAAATGAGAATGAAAATTCTCAGAGTTTTATAGCAAAAGGCTGGCGCTAATTTTAGCAGATGCCTTTTATTCCCTTCATAATGACTGACGCGTTTGCTAAATTTAAAAGGGAATATTCCAGTCGCCAGGCAGTTGATATGACAATTTGCTATTCGGGGAGATTCTTTCCTCGATTTAAATTTAAAATTCCCTCCCGACTGCCAGTTACCTCTAGTAATTTCGAGAAAATCATTTTTTACACCGATTTGAAGTTATCTCAACTGCATCTTAAAATGGCACTTTTAATTTATTAAAATTTAATTTAAAAGCCATTTTAATTTATTTCTTCAACGTATTTTAAATATTTGATATCAATCGTCAAAACTTGGCTAGGCGTAATTTTATTTTCCATCCGTAATTGACTTCCAAAATAAATTCCCCTTGTTAAAATCATCCGAATTTCACAATTTTATGGGTCAAAATCTAAAGGGGGAATTCAATGTTAAACTTAGGAAAATAATTAAATTAATTAAATTAATTAATTTCTCTGTCTTGGTCAAAATTTTAAAAGAATTTATTGCCTGGAGAAATTAATAAATCTTCCAACGCCTTTTCAATTTAATCTCTCTTTGGAAAATTTAAACGCCTTTTAATTTTTTATCATGCGCCTTTTAATTTATTTTCATGCCACACGCCTTGATCAATTATCAACTCATTCCTTCTTTTGAGGCGTATATTTTATAGGCTAAGCTTTATTCCATATTACCATTCGATTTCCAGCCTGGGTGTATTTCATATATCAAGCTTTCAATTTTGCCTTTTATGCTTACCTCCATTTTCATCATGGGCGCAAATAATGAGCTGAATTTTTAATTTACTCTGGGTGCATATGAGTATCTGGAGTTTTAAATTCGGAATCAAAGATTTCATTTCCAAGGGCGCATTTAGATGGGTAAGCTTCCAATTAGGGGCGCATATGATGGGTTGTGTTTTTAGTTTAGGCGAACTCTCACATTCCAACTTTCGATTTTACCCAAGGGCGCATATGGACTTGTTAACTTTCAATTTCAACACCCCAGGCGCAAACTATATGATCAACTCTCAATTTTGAAATTCATTATTCTTATTGGGCGCAAATCACACCCTCAGCATCAAATTTCTCATAACTAAGAAATTTTCAAGATCCAATCTTTTCCTTCATGGGCGCATTTACCTGTGTGAGCTTTCAAGCGCATTTGATAGGCTCCTCTTTCAATCTGAATTCCTAGGCATTTAGCATTTCCATATTTCTTCATGGGCGCGTATTCATGGTGGAGGCCAGGCGCATATTGCTAGTTGAACTTTTAATTTTATCATAGGCGCATATGAGAGTCCGGACTTTCACTTTAGCTTCAGGCGCATATGAGGTGTTGAACGTTTATTTTCTAACATATTTCCTCTTCAAGGGCGCATATACCTGTTGAGACTTCCAGTTTTGACTTGGGGCGCATTTGGGACCCCCAACTTCCAGTTTTGACACTTAGTGAAATTTATCAACTCATCCTCCAGGCTTGGGCGCAAATCACCTACCAAGCTTTCATTTTTGGCTTTGGGCGCAAATGAGAGGGTCAACATTTAGTTTCTGTCATGGGCGCATTCTCATGCTTGAACTTTCAATTTTCTCTTTAGGCGCATTTGACTCAAGCATCTTCCAATTTGTGCCTTGGGCGCATTTGCTAGGGTCAACATTCACTTTGATTTTCACGCCTTAGCATATTTAGAGATTCCTCTTCATATCAAACTTTTAATTCATGTCTTAGGCGCATATTGATCATGGTACTTTTAGTTTTAAGAAAGGCGCATTTAGACTTGTCTACTCCCAATTTCGTCACTTAGACAAATTTTGCCTATTTCGATGTCTTTGTAAACTCAGGCGCATTTGAGGGGTCAGGCTTTCAATTTTGAATACTTAGAAAATTCCTCAACATCAAGGGCGCATTTAGGGTGAGCAACCTTCACTTTTCATTAGTTGGGCGCAAATCACCTACCAAGCTTCAAGGCGCATTTAGATGTGCTTACTTTCAATTTCTAACGCTTAGACCACTCTATCTTCCCAAGGCGCATTTGACAGGGTCTCCGTTCAATTTCCGACACTTAGTGAATTTTTGAATCTCCAACCTTCTTGGGCGCTTTTGGAGGGTCAAGCTTCCAATTTCAAGTGCTTTTAATATTTTCTATCAAGCTTCGACCTCAAGGGCGCATTTTAACCCTGCAGCTTCAAGTTTTCTAGACTTAGTCATTTTTCTGCCTCTGTTCAGCCTTGAAAGCGAGTTTCAATATCGGACTTGAAATTTTATCCATTTTAACAAATTTTTCGCCTTCTGCCAGATTTGAGTTGATTTTCCTTTGTCAACCCTAATTTGCCCTGACTTTCTATTTTTAGAAAGTTCCTTAAATTTTGCGCCATTGACTGATTTCGGACCTTGGAAAGCCCGATGTCTGCCCTGCTCTGAATTTCAACTGATTTGTGCCATCAGTGCCTGATGTCCGTTTGTACTTGCTATTTTTAGCAACCTGCTAAAAATAGAAACTGCTCAGAAAGTCTTCAAATTTTAGGTGCTGATTGCCTGAAGCATGGTGATCATGACTGGACGTTGTTCCTGCATGGTTATCCTGTTTTGCCCCTGATTTTAGGAAACCCTAATTGACCTGCTAAAAATAGCAATTATCTGATTCTTCATTCCCTGCAACCCTGTTTGTTTTGAAATTCGTGCCACGGATTACTTATCACATGTTTGCCTTGTATCCGTCGAGATCTGGTGTCAACCTGCCACTCATAGCTGCTTTTGAGGTGTCTTACTATTTATAGTAAGTGCCTGTTTTCGAGAGTTCCTTAGCCCCGTTCGTCTTGAAATTTGGACAGTGTGCCCGTCGTGGGTTAACTTGCCTGTTTGTGCTGACGTCTGAGATTGACTTTCTATTTATAGCCTGCATCTGGAACATCTTACTAAAAATAGCAGGTTCTCCGATTGCCTTCAAATTTTGCCAGCAGACCTCCTGAAAGACGTTGACCATGATGGAAATCTCAGTTTAGAACGCTTTGACCTTTGACTCCTCATTTTTAGCGCTAAAGCTCGAAACCCTAATTTTGTGCATGTTGCTCAGATGAGCTCCGTTTGACCTCGTTTCAATTGCATGCTAGTCAGTTTGCAGTTCTGAAGTGTCGAGCTGCTGCCCAAGTGGTACCTGCTAAAAATAGAAAACGACCCGAAAAGTGACCGATCGGCTGCCGGATGATCTTGCATGTCATATTGCCCGAAAAATTTCGAAAAACCCAGAAAAACCCAGAAAAATCTCCAACATGCACGCACTGGCTAAAAATAGTAAGTTTCTGAAAAGTGGTCAGCTCCATTCTTATGTTACACTGTCGCGAAGCTCTTGGAAAACCCAGAAAGAAAATACCGACATGCGCTGAAAAAAATTCTGCATGCAAACCCTAATATCGGCCTTCGAAGGCCGAATGCCGAAAGTCGTCATCATACTTTGCATGTCATATCACCGCGAAGATCTTGAAAAACCCAGAAGGAATCTCCGGACATGCATCAGAAAATGTAACATCTAGGCCTCGAAATCTGCTCTGGAAGCTGTACTGCTAAAAATAGCAGGTTGTCCGTTTTTGCTCAAAATTTGCCGAAAGTGAACCTGAAGTGCTCGGAATGCAATGAAGTTGTCCAAATGTGGATAATCTTAAGAAAATCAACCCTAAACTGACACTTACTAAAAATAGAAAGTTGGCAGAACTTAGTGAAAATTTAGGGGGTGCTTGCCGAAAGCATCGTAATAGCAGTGTTAGGCTCGAAAGCTGACAAACCAACTCAATTTGACTTCAAAATGACCTAAAGATGTGAAACCCTAATTTCAGCGCTTGGTCGAATCTTTGCGTTCAAGCTTGCTGGCAGGAGCGCTCCTGGAAAGTAGAAAGCAGAAAAGAAGCAGAACGAGAGAGAGACAAAAACCAAAACCAAAAGACCCGAACGGAGCAAAAATTTAGGGGGTCCCCATTTTGAATGGGGCGATGTGTGAAAAGGTCACAACAAGTCCCAATTCACATTGAATTGGATTTAGACTCTCCACCTCGTTGTGGGTCCTCTACACACTCACTCTCATCAGTACCTCCTGTCGCTAGTGCAAACCCTTCTAGTAGCATTAGCAGAGATCAATCTTGGATCGAAGCTCAGCTAGGAAGGAAGAGGAGGCAGCCATCTTATGTTCTCAATCATTCTGATTTCGATGACATTTACCAGGATGTGCCAGATAAGAGAATCAAGAACATGGTTCACGTAGAGAGAAACACTGACATGGAGATTGTCATTGAGACCGCTGTACCTCCACAGGGGAAGAACTTGGCTGAATTAGAATCTCAGGATTTTGAAGTTATCACCGTCAACCTTGGTTGCAGCACACGCCAGACTCAGGTTGATCTTTTACAAGTTGCTACAGACAGTGCCAGGGATAGAATACTGAAGGATGGAGAGGATAAAGCAGCCCTCAAGGCTGAAATCAGACAACTTCGACAGTATATTTCTAGCCTTGTACATAGACCCGATGCCATTAACACATTCCCACCGATGCTTGAGCCTCCAGCAGAGCAAAGTCAGCTCAATCACTTAGTTGCATATGGCAAGCATTTGGAGGAATGGGAGGAAGAGTTTGTTGCTAGAGGCCGTGCTATGCTTACAGAGTTATATCAGTTACGGTACAATGCATGAGAGCTCCGTATTCGTCTTGAGGATGAGGAACGGGATATGGCAATTAACAAACCCAGAGATGAAATTATGATTGCTCACCTGAGTGTGGCTTATGATACAGTCACAGATGCAGAGGACAGAGAAGCTATTTACTCTTGGAAGACACAATTGGTTTTCAGGGTAAAGATAGAGGACAGTTTAGCATCAGAGTTGGCTGAGAGTAGAGCACGTCACTAGTGCACTCCGGTTTGTGAGAACTCTAGTATCTCGCTTACTGTGCCGTTACCAGATCGAGGGTGGTGCCTAGGTGGAGCTTACCGATGTTCAGTCAGAACTCCAGGCACTCATTCATACCATTTTCAGTGGGGAGACAGTTGGCTGTAAAGTTACTCAGCTTACAGTCATGTCAGCATTGTTTGATGAGGCAACAAGAACTAGGGGCGAACTTCAGTCTCAGATCACAGCTGGTGAGGATATGCTGCATCGACATAGCATTCTTTGACAGAGTCTCATAGCTCCAGATGGTGATACAGTTAACAATCTCATTGAGGGATTGATTGCTCGAGAACACACATAGTAAACTTCAGTTCCCACCTCTCAGGATAGACATTACACACACGAGTTGAACTTGCTGTTACCCTTTCAAGTTAACTCGATGTTGTCATCACATGCATATCTATTATGAGACTCGCCTTTCACACTTGGAGTTTCTTTTAGGGTTTTTCGTTAACTGATGGTAGTCTTCCAGTTAACTTGTTTTTAATAAGGATGTGCATGCTCGCACAATTGTCCATTTTTAGATTAGATGTTTCAGTTAAACTGAGGGTAGTTTCCCAGTTGACTGTATAGTTTACTTAATTAGGGTTTGGTGCATGACTTGCATGCATTGCAAGAACTGTAGATGACACAAGGTGATTTTAGGGTTCCCTACACCTTGATGTATATAAATAAGAGCTTATGCTCATTTGTAAATAACTTGTGCTTGAGAGAGAAATATTTGTTGCGCCTACCTTGCCCTCAATATTACTCTTTTGGTATTTGTTCATGTGTCTTCACTATTGCAATTAATTGTTATGCCACATAGGGTTTCAAGAGATTGTAGTGGTGAATTCTTTCCTTAGTTTAGATAAATCTGTTTGAACATCTTTATCATTGAGATCAATTGTTATGCCACATAGGGTTTCAAGAGATTGAGGTGATAAATCTGTTTTGTGTCTATTTACCATTGTGATCAATCGTTATGCCACATAGGGTTTTGTGAAATTGCAGTGATAAATCTGTTTTGTGAATCTTTATCAATATAATCAAAGGTTATGCCACATAGGGTTTCATGAGATTGTAATGATAAAGGCTGTTTTGTGAAGACTTTGCTATTTCAATTAAGTGTTATGCCACACAGGGTTCCATAAGATCGTCTTGGTGAATTCTTAAATCTGTTTTGTGCCCAATAAGCTTGTTTAGATTGAGATAATAGTTGCACCACCTTGCCTTCAAGTAGAGAATCTAAACTCGTTTATCGTCCGATAGTCAAACCTTGCTCCGTTTCCTCTTGCTCTGTTTTCCTAAGGAGATTGGATAGATTAAATTTAAGTTGTAGTTAGTAGATCTGCAAAACCGGAGAAAACTCAGCTGCAACGTATAGGTTCTTTCAAGAAAGTCTTGTGCCTCTACAGCTGAAACAAAAAGACAGAACATAGTTTAGCTTATTTTCCTTTGCAAGTATATTTGTCAAAGCACGAGGGAGCTTCACCTCCTAATTTGAAGAGCACTCATTGCGTAGTGTGCATAGGCTGTTCATAACAACTTTTACTCTAGAGGTGTTAGTTGTTACGCCAACACTCCACGAAGGCCTGTGAACTCCTTAGAATTTTATCTGATTTTTAGTGACCTCAAAATAAGAAATCGCCCTTGTGGAAGGCGTGCCCAGCTTGTCATCATGAACTGAATTTTTTATTACTTTGCAACAGCAAAATCGTCCCTGTATGATGGAGCCCTCTTACTTGCTATAATCAGAAATTTCTGACTCCTTGTAACAGAAAAATCGTCCCTTGACAAGTGAAATTTTGGGACTGATATAAATCAGAAAATATATCCAAAAACAACTCTTGTTCTCCCATGATGAATTCGACCTTCAAACCTGATAAGGATGCTTCCTCAAATCTGCAACAAGAAGAAAGTTCGATGCTCCCCTAATCTCCAAAATTTGGCTATGAAGCCACTAAATTTTGTATCAATGCAAAGGACTGAAATATCCTTCACTCCAACTAGCTAGGGTTGGTGTTGCACAACCAAAACCAGCAAAATAAGAGAATTTGACTTCTCCAACTAAGACAAGCATTCAAGCTTCTCCAATATTCAGAAAGTGTACTTGACTCCAGGATATCTCAAATGCCCTCCAAAAGCCCCTTATAAAGAATTGACAAGAGATTTCAAGAAGCTTCTAGAATAAATTATTATTTTATTCTTTTAAGTGACTTTTTAATATTATTTTATTTTTTAGTCACTTTAATATTAAATTAATTAAATATAAGGTTACTTTTTAATATTTTATTTTTAACAACCTTATAAGTAATTAATTTAATATATTCCCCTTATTGCTCTAAATTGGGGACATGACAATCCAACCGATTGTAATCTGAGTCGTCCATTGGACTTGGCCAGCTATATAAAGGGGCATCCCCCCTCATTTGTACTTCATGAGACATGAGATTAGGTAGTAGATATTAGAATTAGACAGCAGAGCTTAGAGATCAGACTAGAGAGTAGAGCAGAGAGATAGTTTGATAGCTTAGTATAGTTTGGAGGAGAAGGAAAGTTTTCCTTTGAAAACTTTTGCAAGAGATTGTTGTGTAAAACTTTCATAATAAAAGATCTTTCATTGATGGTAGATTCATCTTTGTTATGGATAGCTAGCGAGGTTTCTTCATCCCTTCTACTTCAAGTAGCGTAAAGTAGCTTAAAGTAGTGTAATTTTCATTTCATGCAAGTAGATATTAGCTGTGGATTTGTGGTGTTGATCAAGGCAACTTCATTTTAGTCCATACCACTAGTAGCTTGCTGACGGAAAGTTTGCCTTGTGTGGTCAACTGGAGCATTTTATAAGCCTAACTTTAGTTGTAATTCATATCTTGGAATACGTCGTCTTGACGGTATCTTGATGTTGGATCGTAACTTGAACATTTCTTGCCATCCCCTTGAAGATTGCACCAACTTTGTGTAAGCTGTCCGACGTGAGGTAGAGCAGAGTTTGGTTGAAGTTTGTCGAAATTGATCCCGTGTCCCGTCTCTAGATAGAACATATATTTTCTTATCCCTATACTCATTTACATTCCGCAAATTTTTGGTTAGTTTAGGAAAACGTACCTTATTGCTAAATCATCCGCATTGCGTTAATTACCTTCCAATCATCCATCTGTTGTCAACTGAAAACCCTTTTGAACAATTGTGTAAGTCCCCTCATAAAAACAGCATATCACAACAAACCTACTGAGGGTATTCCAAAGCATTTTAGAACCTTGGAGTTGAACGTGCGATCTTTCTAGCAATCATAGCGCACGGAATACTTTGATCAAGAGAGAATGGAGTAGCCTTTGGATTATTTTGTTCTGCTGATTGGTGTGGTCACAAAAATCACATCAACAGGGAGGCCTTCAACTACTGCAAAGACTCCAAACCACACACAGTAGGGTTTCCAATCTCAATAACCACAACATAGAGATCTTCAAAGTTCAAACATAGCAGCACCAGATGTGAAACCAACCAGACTAGCAAGACTGCAAGGCAGAGAGAGTAGCAGCTTTATGGTTTCCAAAGGCAGCTCAACAACCATCAATATGCGCCTATAGGGACCATTGTGCCCTTAGAGTCTTATTTTATATTTTCTTATTCACATATTCTTTTATTCTTTCCCTTATTTTATTTTTAACTTTTCTTTCCACTTTTAGTTTATTTTCTTTTCTATTGGAAATTTTATTTTTGAAAGAAGACACTTTCCACCTACTGTTTCTAACTTTCTACCACCCGGGCTTGAGGTAAGATGCTCAAGCCTCTACAAGATATAGCGCTCATGGTAGGATGCTACAAGCACAAACGATGCAGAACTCAATACAGCTTTGTCTAAAAATACATGCCTTACACCCATTGATGTACATGTTTACATATAGTTCATATCTGTCCACTCCCAATGGGATCAACACTTCTCTATTTGTGGTTCTCCCTAATCAGTATAACTTACAGGTTGTTCCTCTTTTATTGTAATCTTTTAAACATTTATTTCTTCTGTATATATAGGAAATTATAAACAAAAATATTTTACTAACAAAGGCTAACTCTTTATTAATTGCTTTTGTCTTGAGATCAATAACATATTTGCTGCCTTTCTTGTTGAGTGTTAAGAAGTCTTTCTTCCAATCATAGTTGGCTTTAGCTGTCCTCATCCAATCTCAGCTGCAAAGGGCCTTGTAGGCTGATCTGCATAATGCACTTCCCACAAGAGCAATGATAAAAAATTAGGTGACAATAATTGCCTTTCATTACGTAGAGATTCTATCTTGTATTGATCCACTTCTAGGAATCTGAAATTTGACAGCCACAAAGTGGGTTTACCAAGCCTCTGTCAAGTCTCCTCATGGAGAATGCTCAAACTTCAACCTCCTTCAATACTTACCTCCATCAAGGTCTTTTCCAGTCTGTACATAACAGTCTCTCCCTTCTGAATCATTATAATCTTGTGTTAAATTCACTTGTTTGTGCATCATTGGCCCTTTCTCCACTCACATGTGTGTTGTATTTATGACTTCCTACAAATTTGGAATGCCTTCGAACAATTTTTGTCACCTTTACCTATACAAGAGTTTGTAGTACTTGATTCACTATTAATTTGCTTGACACATAGGAAGGATCTAGTTTTTGGGTTGTAAGGCTCTTTGATGGTGATGCTTCTTTAGTATTTTTAGGTTTTTCATTTTCTTCCATTGCCTTCTGTACTTTTGCTCAAGCCTATACAATGCTTGTCTCTATGACAAGTTGGAGTGTGATTTTTCTTTGCCTGTTTGCATGTCAGAATTGCCATTGCTTCTTTGGCTTTGACCATATTCACATCTATTTTGGAGTGCACTAGGAAATTGTTGTCATCATAGTTTCCCAGCCTCTCGCTGACACTAACATTCTTCTACCTCAGTCCATGGTGGCCAGGTAGTTTCATACCAAGTGATCTTGCATTTTGCATTTATTGTACTATATCAAGGTTTTTCTGATGTACATCTCTCAGTAAAAAATGTCATTTACCAGATCCTATTAACAGTGGTAATGGTTGGTAGATGTCCTACACCAAAGATATTTGCAGGTACCAAATGTTTGAATGAAATCCGGCTGCTTTGTACTTTTCCAGTGGTTAAATGATTTACAAGAATTTTACTTGGTTGTTAAGGATGGTTACCAGCTAGCAGAGATATGCTCCATGTCATCAAAATCGATTTGTGCTTCTCGGTTATTGTAGTTTCCATCCTCCATAATTCCAAAATAACTGAACATGTCTATTACATGCTAAATAACTGGCCATTCTCCAAGGTAGTAGCTAGATGCACCCTCTGCTGTTTTAGTCTTATGAGAACACTAGCTTGATAAGAAACAGCCTAAGAAAATGAGATTCATGTTTTTCTATGTTCTGCAGGTACTCATCCCCATTCCTTGGTTCCTTGCATCACAATCTTTGTATGCTAGCACCACATCCTTGTTTCTATGCTATTGTCCTGTTTAAATATCATTTCTAGGCTATGTTACCCAGAGACGCATACCTGGCAAAATCAGGGGCGTCCTTGGTCAGAAACATTTCAGAGACATGGGGACACCTTGGAAACATCCCCAAGCCGTCCCCAAAATCTGCAAATTTTCGGAAACGTTTCTGGTACTTCTGTCAAAAAATCGGAAACTTCAAGGGAAGGCTAGCCATCCCCTACGATTTTTATTTAAAAAAAAAGAAGAAGCTAAGAATGAATTAAAATAAACATTTAAACTCTTTAAAATTTTAAAGCCTTTTAATTTTTTAAGGCATTACATTCTTAAGCGTTGTCATGGGAATTAAATCGATTAATATGTTTAATGTTAGCTGCAGAGTGAGTGAGTGTTGACATCGTGGAAATATGCGATAGGGTTCACAGAGCTTCACACTTCATCGCCGTTCAGCTACAGTCTCAGAGCAGAAAAAAAAGAGTCAGAGATAGGGTTTTCACTTTCAGACAAAGGGAGGTGCTTTATTTTTCTTCCTCATAGGCTCCCACGCGATGCAAATTTTGAAGGATTTTAATTTTTAAAGTTTAAAAAACCTTGTCGACTCTCTACAGCAGCATAAATCTGCCCACCATACAAGGCATCCAGGCATTACTGTAGCTGACAGCAGGCAGTCTAGAGAATTAGATATCTGTTTGGAAATTTTCTTCTATGATGTATATGATGATTGCTTTCTATGTTGCTTTCTATGAAATGAAAATATCAATTGAACTCTAATATATTGTTAAGGTTCTATGATGTATATGATGATTGCTTTATCATATGAACATTTGAAATTTTCTATATTTTTTAAATTTTCTCTATTTTTTAATAGCCGTCCCCTGTTGTCCCCTAAAACTTGGCCTCCCTCCCGTCCCCGTCTTCGATACACGTCCCCCTGTCCCCTGCCGCCCCCGTCCCGGAAACTTGGGGTAACATAGTGTCTAGGATTTAGGGGTACTTCTCATCTACCCCCTTTGGTATCACTGTGTTTCCCCTTCCCTTAACATGGTACTGAGTGGAACATAGTTTTTCTGATCATCTCAGTTTTGAACAAGCATGGAATGAAACTGCTTGTAAATGTATTTAGGATTTTCTGGTTTGGATTGTTTCAAATGAAGAGTTTGTGAATCTTCTTTAAGGTTTAATTTGACAAAATTGCATTAACAAGTATCCATCCACAAATAATTTAATAAAATTCTCTTTGTTTGTAACTTGTTTTATTTTCCCTTCTGCATTTCAGGGTTACTTTCTTCAGTCATTTAGTGCTTTAAATATCTTATGTTAACAATAGTCTTGTTTTCATCTGTTACAGGTACTTCCATTGTCAGATCTGAAGCAAATACTGGACAGGCTATAGTGCTTGGGTTTCCAGTGTCACCCGGACAGAAGAGAAAAATACCACCAGAGCATAAGTTAAAGGTTTTTCCTTTGGTTCTGGCATGTTGTTTTGTTGTTTTCGTCACACTTGCCTCACCTGTCTTTCTTTTATGATCAGCAAGACTATTGATGATTTAGTTTCCATGTTAACTGTTTGAGGCCTTGTGATGTCTACATGTTTGTATAAAATTAAAGATGCAACTTTTAGTAGCAGCTAGTGTAGCTAGTGCAGCTGCTTTCTGTAAATAATTTGTTCTCTGCTTCTGGCCACACAGCCTCTGCTACCAGACACCATGGCATAAGTTAAGGTTTATTCTTTGTTTTGACATGTTCTCTTTGCAGTTGTTCTTGTGATACTTTGTCTGAACTGTTTCTCTTTATGACCATCAATATTATTGATGATTTAGTCTCCATTGTTAACCATTCCAGGCCTTATGATATCTATAAGTGTGTATAAAATTATAGGTAAAACTTTAAGTAGTAGCTAGTGCACCGTTGGTTGCAAATTCTTTATTCTCTGCTTCTGGTCACTCAACCCCTTCTACTGCGCACAAATACAGCACTTGTGTGTTTGATCCTCTGACTTTGTTCCTTGAGCAATGTACATTATAAAAGTATTTTGCTGAGACCCTGGTAGAAATAAAGGCACCATTTCCATGTTTTTGCAATTATTTTATGGTGTTTATCTGTTTTAAGGAATCCTTGTTAACATCATTCCCTGTTGTAGGTTTGTCAATTTTGTGGTCCACTTCAACATTATATAGGGCACCATAGGTTGGTGTAATGTCTCCTTTTAAATTTTCCTTATTTTTCTTTAAATAATAAAATCTAACTCACAATTAAAGCAGCACAGTTAATTATAAATATGCTATCAACTTCAGAAACTGCAGTTTTAGCAGTTTATTTTGATTTGTATATAATATTTAGAATATATTTCGGAAAAGAGGGAACTTATCCTTTGTATCTACTATTAATTATCCTGAATCTGCAGTGATCTATCTTAAAAAATGTTATTGAATTGTTTCCAAATCTGCCTGAATCAGGGGTTTTCGTTCACAAACACAGCAATGGAAATTAGGGGGTTTTGGTCCTCTAATTTCAGACCTTGAGGGGTTTCATCCTCAGGTTGTTGAACCACAGTTCCATTCTCCAAAGGAGTAGTAACCAGATAATAAAAAATGTATTTTTCGTATGGTGCTTACTTCTTATTTTTTGTCTCTTATATATCTTTCTCCTTCAATGATTGTGAATCTTGTGATTATTTACATGCTCCTTGACTTTTGATTAAATAAAACTTTAATTTTACATTTTATAATTTATTGTATGATATTTTAATTTATTATTATTATAATCTCATTTAAGAAAGGGGACATTACAGTCTGCCTTTCCCAAGATTGCTTGTCCTTAAGCAATCACATACGAGGATACTCTTAGAATTTCTTCACTTGACTGAGTCTTTCTTGGAGATACAAGAATCCCAAATCAATCCTGTAAATATTATGAATCTCTCAAATGATGCGTGTTGGCGTTTAAATTCGCACCTCTGGAATGCGGATTTGAAAACGGACAGCTATGCACAGATAAACTGCTCTTCAAATTAGGAGGGGAAGCTCCCTCTTGCTGATGGTGTTTGAAAGAAAGTAAACTAAAACTAAGTTGCCTATCTTTTTGGATCAGCTTAGAGCACAAGGTTTTTTAAACACAAACGCCGCAGCTGAGATTTTCTGATAAGAAGTTCAACTACGACTAACTTAGACTAAAGACGTTCCTAACCTCTCAAGTAATAGCAGAGCAAGAGAAGTTAGAAATTAACAAGGCAGATTTTCTGACAAAAATACTTTAACAATCTCTCTCTCAACAAACACCTACACACTTCACTGTAAGCTGAAATAAAGATCATGAAAGCATAACATAGATAACGGAAATCTGAGATTTTAGACCAAGGCAAAAGAGGCTCATGATTTTATTACTCAAATCTCTAAAACAAAACTCCCTTCTAACATGCCTTGAATAAGAAATTGCAGCTAAGGAGGCTTGCAAACTTATTCTTAACACAATAGAAAACAACAATCTCACTAACTCCTTGTTGGCTAAAGAGGCTCAACAATTTGCTTATCACAACACAAATGAACTGAAACTGAATAACAACTTGCTGCAATACAGGCTCGCAATTTGCTAACACAATAACCGTTCCAACACAAAGTGAACTGACACTGAATAACAACTTACTGGCTAAAAGAGACTCAGCAGTTTGTTATCGCAATAACCGTTCCAACACAAAGTGAACTGACACTGAATAACAACTTACTGGCTAAAAGAGACTCAGCAGTTTGTTATCGCAATAACCGTTCCAACACAAAGTGAACTGACACTGAATAACAACTTATTGGCTAAAAGAGACTCAGCAGTTTGTTATCGCAATAACCGTTAAAGAAACTAAATGAGCAAAGGCTCTTATTTATAGAGAAGCAGAGGAGTAGGGAACCCTAAAATCTCCTTGCTTTCACAATCTAGGGCTTGCTCAGCAAGCAAGCTTTATTACTAAATCTAGAAACAAGATAACAACTAAAACCCTAAAAAGCAGAAAAAGCGGGAAACGCCAACTATTACATCTTATCTTCTTTCTATCCTCAAAGAATGGATAAGGATGATTCCAAGAATAGAAAGAAAGCGGGAAAGAAAGCTTCTAGAAGAAAGCTGCTTTAAAGCTCGATCACATCCGCTAGGAAGTCTGAGATTGTGTCCCGGTTCGGTGCATCTATTCCATCAACAGCAAAACACCGCTTTTCAAGAATATCTTCGGCATCTGCAATAGATCTTAGGAAATCTTCAATCTCATTGGCCGCTTTATTGAACTTTGCTGACATCACTGAAATATGACCTATCCTTCCGCCAACTGGGCTGCAACTATGAACAACGTTCTGGAACTGATTTTGCACCTCCTCAAGCCCGACATAAGAACCATCTTCAAGACTGTACTGAGAGGGGATCTCTATGACAAATTCGCTGATGAAAAGGAGAGCTTCAACCACCCTTTGCCTGTAGGTGATGAATTCTTCAGATATCCTCTCATAGGTTTTAACTTTGAAAACATGACGTTCTCTCCATGCAAGGATTTGTCTTCTATGCTCTTTTGAAACTGCTGAACCGTAAGCTGTGTCTAAATCAGCAATGATAATCTCATGCCTAGGTTTTACTTCAGCCCATGTTTGTTCAAATCCTTGGATGCTTTGACGAAGTTTATGAGCATTCTCTCTCAACTGGAACATCCGAGCCAAGATCTCCTTTCCTCTGACAATGAAGCTCTCAATCCATTCCTGAGTCTCTTTCCCACATATGACCAGCTGTCTTAACTGATGGTGATCAGCTGGTGTCTCTAAGACCTGGGGCAGCAACTGGGTTGCTTGTGAAGAACCACGAGCAAGGTTAGAAATGAAAAGCTTAAGCTGCTGATTTTCAGCCTTGAGGGCTGCCTTGTCTTCTCCATCTTTAAGCACTCTTTCATGTAGGTTTTCGGATACAACTTTGAAGAGACTCAAATCTGCATGTCTGGTATTTCTACCAAGATTAGCCTTGACCATTACAAAATCATCCATGTTCACCTCATCTCTATTCTTATCTTCTGGAGGCACAGCAGTCTCTACGACAATCTCGTTATCAGGATTCCTATCAAAGTGAACTTGCTTCTTTGCCTTCTTCTTAGGAGGTTCCTGATAAATATTATCGAGATCATCAACACTCACTTGGTATGAAGGCCTTCTCCTAACCCTTCCTAAGGAGTTCTCAAGCCAAGACACCGTAGTATCTCTACTAACTTCCTCAGGAGGTACTGCTGCGATCTCTTCATCATCTTCGATATCAAGATCAATATGAATTGGTGACGAACCCGTCAAAGGTACAGGAACATGTGTTGAAGGTGGCTCCTCTGCTTCATTCTGAGGTATGGGCTCGTCAAGAGGAACTTCTGAATCAACTGTAGGCTGTTCCTGTATGACTATGCCTAAGAAATCCAACCTTCTCTTTACATTTTTATTTGATCTACATCCTTTGACGCCATCTTGAGACTGACTTTTACCCTTTCCTTTTGACTGTGCTGTAGAAGAAGAGGGAATTATCCTTGGCGGCTCTGCTACTGGAATAGAGTTCTTCCTTTTAAGCACTAAGAAAACCTTACTATACTCAATGACTTGTCTTGTTCTGTCTTCAACTGAAAGAGATTCCTTGTTTGCCCAATTAACTTGTGGAAGAGGCTGATTCTCGATTCTTTTCTGAGTGTACATTGGTAGAAGAACATCTTCATCATCATCAGAGAGCCCTTCTATATCTTCATTTAAGCAATCTTTCATCTGATGGAGAGTTAACCTGCTGTAGTTACGCCTTCGCACTTCAAACTCATCTGCACAGTTAGCCCAAAAATCTTCAAGTGCGGGTATGTGATTGTAGTTCTTCTCCAACCGGCCAGCGTAGACACCATGAGGATCAAATGACCGCCTCTCACTGTAGGATTTTAGACCAAATTTATCTAGCTCTTCTCCAATTGTCTTGGCATCTGTAGCAGTCCTGCATGTATAAATACCCAACCCTAATGGAAAGTGAAGAGAGGGTTTCTTTCTATTTCTCAAGACTGTGTGGACACCGTGAGCTTGCCTCAAGAATTCCATGAAGATGACCTCGTCTGACGGATACCTTGGCAACATGAGCGGGGCACCTGAATAACCATAAACCCTGAGATAGGTAAAGGTAGGAAACTGTATAAACCAATCTGCCCATTCTGCCATTGCTGCCCTAGCAACTGAAGATATGCGGACGTGCAATTCATTGTCTAAGTCACGCACCGTGTACATCAAGAATGCCTCGTTCACCCTTTTGTAGTGGTGCAACGACTTTGTGAACTCCAGCTGAGGGTAATAATTATATATGTGTTGAACGCTCAAAGATCCCTCGGTGTTCAATCCTCTGAATTGACCTTGATAGGCCACCAAATAGACTAGATATGACACCATGTGAAATACATGAAACTGGAAATATTCTGTTATTTGTTGATGTAGGCAGTCACTAATCAAAGTAGGCCAGTCATAAAACTCGGTTTTCTTCATAATGTGAGGTATGGCATAAAACATCCAAGGTTGGAACTTGGTGGCATCCTCGGAACCAGTGACCCTGTTGAGCAAAGTGATGATGATGGCAACCTCGTCCTTGAACTCCCCTCGTCCGACATTCTTGGGCAATGTCTTATGTTTTTCTTTCATCCATCTCTGGGCAATCTTCTTGCTGTATTTGTCCTTATGCATATTCCACATCTTTTCACACTCATCCCTCGAAAGAGTTACACTTTCAGGCCATGGGGGAATGGAAAAACACTTTTCAACCATGTCAGGCTTTAGACTGCAAATCAACCTGCCATCCGACTGGATCTCCCTAGTAGCCGGGTTGTAATGCTTAATGCAAGCGATTACGAACTCAAGGCTCGAACTGATATAGGAATAGATGCTGCTGCGAGTCCAGAATGACCCAGGTTCCTGATTGAAGCATTGCCTGCTCTCTCCAAGGCGTGTAGGTCGAACACCGGCTTGACATGATGCAAGTCTGTCTCAGCTGTTTTGATGTAATTGTGAAAAAGTGCTGATTCGGACTTGAAAACATTAGGAGTGTACTCCATTTCAGAAAACTTGAAGAATGACTGTAAACTCGCCTTGGTTCAGACAAGTCTTGTGCAATTTCTATTTTTAGAATGCTGATTTTTGTGCTTCAACGGACGAATTTTTTGAGAAATTTTTCTGAGATATGGGTTTTGTTCGAATGACGATACAAGACAACCCAGATCATCCGTTTTTGAAAATCTTGAATTTTGACCAAAAAGCAGCAAACCCTAATTTCTTCAATTTTTCCGAAAAAAGCGGCATCTGGGTTTTGTTCGAATATATCGTAGAAATGGACCCGTTGATTGGATTTGCAAAACTCGACGTTTGATCGAAGCAGCCAACCTAGGTTTTTAAAAAAACGCAATATGGTTTTCTTCGAGACTGATTGGAAAGGACCCAGATGGTTGAATTTTGAATGCGAGGTTTCAGACATGCAAGATAAAAGCACTTGCTGCAACTTGATGAAGTTTCTTGAAAAATTCTTGAGAAGGTGGAGGCAAAAAGACCCAGATGACTGAAAAATTGAAAGCCTTGGCCTTTGCTTGAAAAACTTGATCTTCGGAACAAAAAGCTTGAAAAACAAGGGTTTATGCTTGCTGGTCTGAAAAATCTGATGTAAAACCAGCAACTATGAATTCTTTAATCACAAAAATTCTTCAAACTTGCTGCTCCAACTTTCTCCTCTGGATGCTACCTGCAAAAATAATGAAAAATACATTGAAAAGAAGAGTTAAATAGACTTAGGTTTTGATTTAGGTTTTGCTTTTTTCTGCTTTTATTTCAAAACCCTAAATCTTATCTTCTCAAGTTTGGACGCCATCTTCCTCTTCTCACAATTTTGAAATTTTGAAAATCTCAAAAAAAACTTCTAAGGCATGAAGGTTTGGGCGCCTTTCTCCAAGAGGGGCGCTCAACTTCACCAGTGTTAGTCAAAATTTCAACTTTTTCAACTTTTCTCAATTTTAACATGCCACTTTGCCACTGATTTCTCGTTGATTGGTTTACCCGACAGGCGAGCTGAGTGGTTCACTGCGGAGCCGGACTGATTCTGAAAAGGATGTTCTGGAGGCACCTCCTGCTAAAAACTTGATTTCGACCTTCGAATTCACGGGGGGCTTTTCCTCCTAGGGGCGCCCAGTTTCTTCAGTGTTAGCCATTTTCCTGATTTCCAAGTTCTTCATTAACTTCTCTTCCGCAGACGATCTCGTTAAATCTTGAGCTCCGGGCGTCGGATTGCTGAATGGCTGTGCTCATCGCGAAGCTGACGAAGAATGAAGGGGGGTCCTCTAGAGACCCGTTTGTCAAAAAGTGGATTTTTACCCTTCAAAAGGTTGGGCGCCTATCTTGACTGGGGGCGCCCAGTTTACCAACACTTAGTTTATTTTTTGACTTTTTCACTTTTGCTTTGAATTTCTCTTTTCACCTCTCATCGGACCTTCTGTTCAGCCTTTTGAATCTGATGACTGCGAGCTCCGTTTGTCGTGCTGAATAGCTCACTGCAAAGCCAGTTGAATTCTGAAGACATCTCGTTGTAACTTTGACTGCAAATTCCTCTGTTTGCACCCTTGAAAAGTTGGGCGCCTTTCTCTTCTTAGGGCGCCCAGTTTCTCCAGACTTAGAAAAATTCATAATTTATTCAACTTCAAGTTTCATATTTTCACTTCATACCTTTTACTTTGACTTGAATTTGCCGGAGACTGGATCATCAGATGCTTTGACAGGGATATCCATCGCGAAGCTAACTGAAAACTGAGCAACTTCCATTGAAGACCATAACCCTAATTCTTTCATCTGGTGCCCTAAAAAGGTGGGCGCCTTTCTTCAACAGGGGCGCCCAAACTCAGCAGACTTAGAAAATTTTCATGACTTTTCAACTTTTCTTCCTCGATCCTCGTGCATGTTCATCGTTTCACTTTCTGCCGGAAGTTTTGAATGCTAAAATTAACGCCTGGCAGTCGGATGACCTCCATTGATGACCTCGGAACTCCAGATATGCTTCTAAAAAGCTGAATAGACCAGTAGGGCAAAACTGATTATTTTAAGATTCTATACCCGCTGATACGGACACATTTTGAGCCAATCAAAATCAGTTCGGACCCGAACCAACTTTCTATTTTAGAAATTTTCTATTTTAGAAAAAATTTCGATATCCGTTCGAAAGAAACCGAAAAACCGAAAACGCTACTATTTCGAAAAAATTTCTAAAAATAGCAGTTTTCCTAAAATTTAGGGATGAAAAACTGAGATCTGGGTTTTGTAGGTTAAGCTGCTCTTAGCAGACCCAGATCGTCAGAAATTGAAAATTTTGTGTTTTGACCCTCCATGCAAGACATGCACACCCAAATTTTGACCTTTTTGACTGTTTTGACAAGACTTTTACTCATTTCTTCAAAATGTCTAAGTGTAACAAAAATTTTAATTTTGGGGTACAACAATGCGGTGTATTTCAATAATTGCCTATTTGTTGCTAAGTCTTGTTTAACAACTGTGTCTTTCTTGTCTTCAAATAATTTTTCTTGATGATTCATATTGTCCTGCAAAGTTTCTTGAGTCATACCGAACTCTACTAATTGCTTTGTTCCTACAACTTCCTTCTTGGGGGCTGTTCTTTATGAAGAACCATTTCACCATTCATCTTTTGTTGCGCTACTCTAATATCGTCACAAGTTGTGGAACTTGAACTAAGATGTGTCTCTGCCTTTATTTCAAAAAGTGGGTTATCCCAATGGACAAACCTCTTTGCATCCATTTCGAAAAGTGGATAATTTGCAACCTAGTGGAAAAATTGAAATTATTCCTATTATCAGATTGGAAATTAGTTTCCTATTTAGAGTTTAGACCATTCATATTGGCCTAATTCTAAACAATTGTCCTTTGAATCCTTCATTTTTGATTCTCAGTTAGTGTTAGCATTCATATATTACTTATCGTTCATTGTTGATCTAACGATTCCCCCATACTCAAAACCAGTGATAGTAACTACCGAAACCTTTTTGATGACTTCTTGGGGTTTTGGTTCAAAATGTTCTTTATTTATTTTCTTTGTGTTTCAAGATCATGTAAAAAAAATCATCCATTAGGGCATTCTACGCACCTTTAGAACCACTAAGATTCCCTTCCTTGATCTCCATCTTTTTTGCAAGCCATTGCTCCATTGCTAAATCTTCATCAACAAAAAATGTCTTTTGCTCCTCCCTTTTTAGATCCTCTTCAAAAAATTTCATAGCTTTCTCCAAAGATTCTATATGTGTCTTAAGATGTTTTTTCTCTTTATTTTTTAGTTTAGATTTCTTTTCAATGGCCATATTTGAAGAATCATTTTCAACAAAAATTCCATCATTTGCATGTGCTTGCAAATCTAGTTTCTTTTCCATCTCTTTAATATCAACAGTAGTTGTAGATGTGAAAATGTCTTCACACATCAGTATTGGATTCTCCTTTATGTCTTTTTCTTCTCCACATCTATCATGACTAACATTTAATGTCTCCTTAGACTCTAAAATCTGAGCTTCCTTACTATCTTCTCTTTTAAATGAGCTATTGTCATTTTCAAAGCTCACACCAAAAACTGATTTCTTTTGTTGTCCATTTCTCATTGCCAAGGCTTGTGTTGTTACCACTTTTAGCCATGATCATCTTGCTATGGTGTGAAGCTTTAACTATTGAGATCCCAATATCATTTGTTGTGCTACAAGAACTCTCACCAAGGTCATCTAGACACTTGTGCTATAATAACAGCCCCTAAGTTACTATTATTTTTTTTATTTTTTCAATTCACAACTGCCAACTTAATCAACCACCATTGTGGCGACAACTCCACGGCACCACTCAAAAGCTTATAGTAGAAAGTGTTAAGCTCCTAATGATAGGGTCATCCCTAGACCTAGACCTAAACCTTGAGGGTTCATTCGTGATGGTCCTGCCTATGTATCCCCTTTGGGAAATCAAAGACTTCATATTTCACGCTCCAATGTTAGAGGGAGTTCATTCTCTCCTCTTGTATGAGATCTTTGATCTCACTTTTAAACCATGACTATTTATTAAGTGTAAGCCATCAACTTAGTCCAATTATAATAGAATGATAACAAATTGCCATCAAGTGTTGGTTTCGTACCAAAAATTAGCGTACAGACACAAGTTCAGATAGAATTTGTAATGTCCACATTTTAGCCATACACTCTTCGGTGAATGGTAGCCTATTTTCAGAAGCCTGTAGGCTCATCAGAGGTAAAACTAGGGTTTTCTATTTTATAGGTGGGTTCTAAAGCATTTTTGAAGGTTTGCATGTAAAAGTTTCTAATGCATGTCTGGCAGAGTTTTCTGAGTTTTTGGAGAGCTTCCGAATGGTGTAACATGCATCTCCATCTAACAACCTTTTCTGGCACTTGCTATTTTTAGCTTGTACGTTTGAGTTTCGAATTGGGATTGTGGATTCTTTTTGGGTTTTCAGAGAGCTCCGCAATGATATGACATGCAAAGGCATTAGGCAACTTTTTCATAATTTACTATTTTTAGTAAGTTATATTTTTGGTAGTGTCATCTTGGGCAATGGCATCAGTAGTCACTTTAGTTTCCATTTTGGGCAGTGCAGTTGGAGCACAATTGGATTTCAGCATTTTGAGGCTCATTTTGGTAAAATGATTTATTTAAGTCATTAAATATTATATTTCCATGTTGGCCTCCCTGGCCTAGAGATTATGACTTAATGTTGTTTTTAAATGTGGTCATGAAGGGTCGATGCCACATTAAAAGCAGATTAAATATTTTATAATGTTTATTAAATGTTCATGAGCCTTAGACGCCTAGAAGAGGGAGAATTAATTATATTTTAAAAAAGAAAACATTTCAAAATATATTGGGCATCCCTTCTTGGAGGAAACTGATGGAAGTTGAAAGGTCATCTCAGAATGTTATTTATATGAGGCCTTGCTCATTCATTCAACATCCATTGTTTAACTTATTGAAATGCTGTCGGATTGATTTCAGAAACCGGCTAAGGGGGAGCTTAGCATCTACACCATTTTTTGGGCCTGAAACTATGGTTCCCTAGATGGCAGATTGGGAGTGTGCTTCCTTCAAAAGTGCATATTGAGCATTATTGTTGAGTTTTTGGTGAGATTTTCTAGTTTTTGTGTTGCTGGTTCATTCATGGCTGTAGCCATTTTCTATTCATAGCTGGTTTGGTGATTTATTTCTACTTATGGGTAGTTGTTCTAATGAAACATATGCTAGAGGCACCTCTTTTTGCACATTTGCAGATTTAATGGGCAAGTATTCATTTTTATAGACAAGGTCGGCCATTTTTCCCAAGCCGTCCCTTGTCTTTGGGTCTTAAAATTGTATGCTGGGCAGATCTCAAGGGTGTGTGTGACTCATTGATGTTTCTTCATAGTTGCCTAGCCTTAGAGGAGATTCATTTCAGTTTCATGAGAGTTGGTGGTGTGTAGTTGAAGATTTGAGTTTTTGTTGAGGACGTAGTTTGTTGGTCTGAACTTTACTTTGCTGGTTTTATATATCAGACCTAGCCTTAACCATTTCATGCTAAATTTCCTTGGCATATCTATTCAAATTGTAATTGGAACTAAAGTGAAACCATTGCAGAAGTTTGGAGGGCGTAAGAGGTATTTTTGAGGGAGAAATAAGCATTTTGGTGTGTTGCAAAGTTGCTGGTAAGAAATTTCAGTTTGCTGGTTTATATCAGATTTGTCAGTAGATCAGATTTTGGCTTGTATTTCAGTGATTAAGAAGATTATAAGTGTGAGAGATTATCTTCCTTCATTTTGCTTTGATAATACAGCAGTAGCATTTGTAATTTGCAGATAATTTGGCATTGTAAGGTTGTAAATAGTAGTATTGTTCCAGTCATTTTCATTATTGTATTTACTTGTGTTTTAAATTCAAACATTATAATCCCTGGATGGTTTACCGCTAGTGTGGAGAAATAAACAATTGTATCTCTCATATCTTATCCACTGATTAAGTGGAGAATCCCCACTACTAAGTGGATGCCTGCTGGAAAGCGGATGAATTGCTCCTCATTGTAATATCTTTCCCCCCACTGAATGAGTAGTAGCAAGGAATCTTCATGGTTGGTTCTCCGCCTGCTTTTATTTCTAGTTTGTAATTCAATTCAGTTGTTGCTAACGATCCTGTTGTGACCTTTTCACACATCACCCCATTCAAAATGGGGACCCCCTAAATTTTGTCCCATTCGGGTGTTTTGGCTTTGGTTTTGGGTGGTTTTGCAGCGGTCCTTCTTAATTCCTTATGTCTTTCCGGGGATGTACCCTTCTTTTGGCCCAATTTGGAATTTTGGCCAAGTTTCGAGTGTGTTTTGTCAGATTAGGGTTTTTATTCTTCGGACTTAGTTGGAGGTTAAGTTGAGTGAGAAAATTGAAATTTGAGCTTGGCGTTGCAATCAGGAGGCCTCAGGCAGGCTCCCATTAAAATCTCATTGAATTCAGACAACTTTCTATTTTTAGCAGTTCTGGCTTCGAGAGCAATTTTTAGGGTTTGCATGTATGATTTTTCAATGCATGTTAGGATAGTATTTTTTGGTTTTTCGAGAGCTTCGCAATGGTATAACATGCAAGTCAAGGTAATGACTTTCTATTTTTAGCAAGTACCTTGCATGCAAGTCAGTTTTTTGAGATCTCTCGGGCAATATGACATGAAACCAAGTCCGACAGTCGGTTGATCACTTTTTCGGGCACTTACTATTTTTAGTAGGTTCACTTAAGCAGTTCCAGATCTTCAGTTTCAGTTACAGAGTAGTACAGGGCAGAAACGGAGTTGAACAGAGGTCAATAGAGGCACATGCAAATGAAATTAAGGTTTCCAACTTTGGTGCCTAAAATGAGGGGCAAAATTCGAGAAAAATGAAAAACGGATGTATCCCATTGCGATCAGTATCTTTCAAGGAATCTACGGGTAGAATTTGAGCATAATCTGCATACTTATTATTTATAGTAAGTCACTTCCAAAACAGGGCTAAAAATAGCAAATGCACACACAGGGCAAGTGTGAACAAGTCAGATAGGTCATGAAGATCACGTTGGGAAAATATCAAGACAGGAATTGTAGAAGTTTGAGAATCAAGAAGTTACTAAAAATAGAAAGTGAGGGTGAGTAGGTTGAAAATAAGCTAAGTGTTCAGATACACCAAGGTGGGAGACAGGAAAGCACAAATTTGTCTAAGGCATGAGTTTTTAGACCTCTGGAGTGGAAATGCGCCCATGATGAACAAAGAGGTTTGAGAATTTTCTAAGTCACAAAAATGGAAGGACCCCCTTCCAAATGCGCCCTCAACTTGAAGCTCCCCCTCAAGATGCGCCTTAGGCATCATGGAGAAGTTGAAGGCATTGGAAATGGCATCACCACCTCCTAGATGCGCCCAACTTGACACCTCCTCAAATGCGCCCTCAAATTGGAGAAAATTTTTCTAAGGCACAAAATGTAAGCACCACCCCTCATATGCACCCATCATGGAGTAGGAAAAGGTTTCTAAGGAAAACCTAGAGCAACACCCCTAGAATGCGCCCAAGTGAGAAGAGGTTAGAAGATTTTTCTAAGTCGTGAAAATGGAAGTAGACACCTCCCCTCAAATGCGCCCAAGGAAGGGTAAGTTGAAATGAAAATTTTCCTAAGGCGTAAACTTGAAATGACATCTCTCAAAATGCGCCCAAGGCAGAGACATCAAGGTGAGAAATTTTCTAAGGGAAGAAACAAAAGCACAAGGGGTCATATGCGCCCAAAGAAGAAGCTAGAGCAAGAAATTTGTCTAAGGCATCAAATATGAGCTCAACCCATCAAATGCGCCCAAGCTCCAAGAGGCAAAATATTCTAAGGCAAGAGGGAGATGAATGAGAAAACACCCCTCTAAATGTGCCCAAGGGGGAATGGATGAAGATATGAAAATTTTCTAAGGTAGGTAATGAAGCAGGAGCCTTCTAAATGCGCCCTAAGAAGAAGAAGTTGAGTAAAAAGTTTCTAAGGCGTCAACATGAAATGACACCCAAGGAAATGCGCCCATGATGAAAAGTTATAAAGAAAGCAAAGTTTGCTAGAGAAAAATGATGAACTCTATTAGATCCAGAGTTCAATTAGACCTCGGAAATCAAAACATGGAAATTAGGTAAGTGAAGTGGATTTATACTATAAGTGTTTTGATGCTTTTCTTTTTGTTTGTTTTTCAAGGTGAACATCGGGTCTAAAGCATGATGACTTGGGGTAAGGGAGCAATTACTTAGAGACAACATTACAACCTTAGAAGGAGAAAAGTCACATGTTCAAAACTCCTCCATGATGTCTCATTTGCGCCCAAACCATGAAGAGGAGATGTTGGAAGAAACAGCTAAGTGTTGGAATTTCTCCACAATGATTCAATATGCGCCCAACTTAGAGGGGTAGGTGGCAAGGAAGAAATGGTCGAGTCCAAGACAAGAAAATCCTTCAAGATCAAGATGGAGGAAAAGATGAAGGCCCAAGCGTTAAAGATCATCCTCAGGCACTAAAAGGTCCTCAAGGCTAAGGAGGATGAATGAGCAAAAAGCTTCAATGTTAAAGAGTGACAGTGAGATGGATTAAAGAACAAAGTAGAGGAATTCTTCTTAAGTGTAAAGTCCTTCAATGACCTAGAAAATGTTCTCTAGCATACTTCGCACAACCCAAGATGCAATAGCAGCAAAGGGGAAAATCGTCATCAAACAGGAGAAAGAAGTCGCCATCTTGGAGTTTTAGATTGAGAACGTGCCCACCCATTTTAGTTCAGGATGTTGAAGCTATGTTGGCCAAATTCATCAAGTTTGCAGTCAAGGAGAAGAACAGTGGGAACACGTTTCTGGACGAGAATCTTCTGGAAGATGGTGGGCATTAATTGCTCATAGTGGTCAAAGGGAGAGAGTGGGCATTATGTGCTCATTTATTACCCCACTCCTTGACTTTCTAGTAGTTTTTAGGGAAGAATCTTAACTAGGGCTTATGTGGCTCAATTTGAGCCCTTCATTGTAATTCAATCTGGGCCGTCTGTTGGAATGTGCCAACTATAAAGGAGGCATCCCTCCTCATTTGTATCATATAGGAATATAGAATAGCAGAGACGGAATAGAGAGAGATTGATAGAGATTGATAGCATAGATTGATAGATAGGAAGAGGAAGGAAAGTTTTCAAGTTGAATTCTTTGTAAGAAATTGCTGTGAACACTCCTATAATAAAAAGAGTTATCATTGCTTGTGGTTTCATCTTTTGTTGTGGGTAGCTAGCAAGATTTCTTCGTCCTTCCAATTCGCTTAGAATCTTGAAGTAGAGCTTAAATAGAGTAAAGTAGATTTTAATTCATGCACATAGATAGTTGTGGAATGTGGTGGTTGAATTAAGCAAGCTTCATTAATCCATACCACTAGTGAGCTCATTGATGGTGTGTTCGCCTTGTGTGGTCAACTGGAACAATTTGGACTTAACTTTGATTATGATTTATATGTTGGTATGCGTTGTTGTGATGGTATCTTCATGTTAAGTTGTAATCTGAATAACACTAGTTACTCCTTTGAAGATTGCACCGGTTATGTGGAAGTTGTCCAAGGTGAGGCAAAGCAGAGCTTGGTTGAAGTTTGTAAGAGTTGATCTCCCCGTCCCGCATCTAGAGTAGATCATAGCATTTTTAATCCCTGCAGCCATTCAATTCAGTATTTTCCAGGTTAGTTTAGGAACTCAAGCTTCAATGATAAATCTTTTGAATCATGAAGACCCCCTTTCTCTTTAAGTGAACAATTGTGTAAGTCCCCTTGAAATACCAACAAATCACATCAAGCCAACTGAGACTACGTCCACTGCATAAAGGAACCTTGGAGTTGAATGCATGATCTTTGTAACGACCGATCCCTTGCTTAATATTAAAATTTCCATAATTTACATCCTACAAGTAAATGTGTTAACATGTCATTGCAAATAAAAATTTTCCTTTTCTTTATTGATAAAACATGAACAAGTTGCCATATTAATTTACAATAAAGAATCCATTTCAATAAAATAACTTCACAAGTACATGAAACAAGAATACATACCTTACTAACATAGCTCCAATGAGCTTTAGAACAAATAGTAGTAAGAAAGTCCAAAATTCTTTTCCTTTCAAATCTTGGTACATCGGCCACTTGCTGAGGAGGAGAAACATCACTCGGGCGCTTTTCCACCAACCATAGACTTATAATGCGGTCCCCCGCACATCCATTATTCAATGGATGGCCCTCCCTTCATCAAAGAGATTGGTAGGGTATCCTTTAATGATTACCAATTGAGCATAGTGTTGTGTCCTACACAACTAGAACCTTGCTATTTCACAATCTCGAATTAGTACAAGGATCACAATGAACTAACATTGTAGTCTCAACTATCTCACACCTAAGTGGATGTTGTACATTTCACTACTTTGGCCAAAGTATTTTCATTCAGAATTTCGAATGAAAGTCATCTATCATATACACTACTCAGGGCCGATTTGACTTAAGGCTATCTTACACTACGCGTAGGCTATGTCCTTTAATGGATATTCAGTCATCCCAGACTTCCTACATCAAACTACCTGCTTAGAAATGAAATAGTCTACAAGTGTCTTACAACCTAACTCCTAATTAGGAAATCTTTATCCTAGGAGTGTTTAGCTTGTCATAGTTAACCTAATAACTTAAGCTTAAGACCATACTCGGTTCTGTTTTCATTTCGATCTTAGTAGATATTAAATTCTTCTATGTATTCTTCTATGTATTCTTCTATGTATTCTTCATACACAAATGCAATATTCATTCAAAATGCATATAATTCCTTCCTTTTTTATCTTTTTCCATTATTTCCGTATAATGCAAGATAAGTAACTAATCCCTTAAGCTCTTTATACATATAGTCCCCTTTTCACAATTCCTTTATCATTGAATCCCTTATACATTTTCTGTCATGTCCCCGAAAATTATAACAGTAAGATATGGAAATACAAATTAATAAATAACATACAAATAATTGTCAAATTCCAGTCATGGGTATTAAATACGATTCAAATATAATTATAATTACCGTTGGTAATATTATAATTATAAATATAATATTAATGATAAATCTGAGAATTATCAATACCAATTAATAAATAGAATGAATAAACAATGAATACCCAAATTTAAATATTATTATATGCTCAAATAAATATGGATAAAATAAATCATATTGTGAATATCATTAGAATAAGGGTGATTGTAACATATTTTACAAACATTAATTAGAATGAAGTTACATCGCTAAATAACAAATACAAATGGTTCATCTTGGCGGACACTACAAAGAGCCGACCATTGCTTAAGCGTCGCAATGCTCTCCTGAAAGGCCACGTCTTTAAAAAGACCTTAAAGGGGGAGTCTACGGAAGGAATGAATGAATGAATGATTTTAATTACGTCCGCGAGACCAGCCAGTCTATGGGACCCAAGAGATAAAAACCGGAAAACCGCCTTTGCCAAAACAACAAAACCGCTGCACCAAACTACCTGCTGTTGTTTTCAATCTCTTTGCTGATTTTGTTTCTTCTACTGTGAATTTTGGTCAAGTAACTTGCTGTTTTATCAATCTTTTCCTCTTCAAACAAAGCCGCTAATGATTTGACTTTTAACAAATCTGAGTAACAATATCGGATGTCCTCATAAGCTTGGCACTCCATAACGTAGTGCCACTCTGTCTCCACTAAACCCGAAGTGCAGAAACAACAGATTCTATCCGACCACCCCTCTTTGGGTATTTTCCATCTGCCTGTTTCGCATCTCAAACGATGCGAGCTAGTTCTCAATTGAGCTATCAACATTTTAGCCTTCCATTTTATATCTGCCCCTATGTAAAATTTTTGTTCATGATCACAAGTAGGATTAAAATGCAGAACATAGTGCTCACTCTTCCGGCCAAGTTGCTTCAACCACATGGTGTTTTTGACTTTCTCTTTTACATACCTTTTCATCTCGACTTTTTTGCTTGGACACTCTTGTATGTTGATCCCCCATTTTCCCATCCACTTGACATTTTGTTTCATCCACGTGTTCTTCCTTCTAGTTAATTCTTCTTCCACCACAATTTTGGGCCAACGATGCTCTTCCATATTCTCTATTCTTTGCAAATAGCCTAATAAGCGAATTAACGCTGCCATTTCCATTGGAAAGGCCCCAGCTTCAGCTAAAACAATCTCATAAGGGACCGTATTTTTTATTTTGAAATTACTTGTGATTAAGTGTTTTTGAAGTCTTTCTATTTGTTTCCATTTTACAGCTGACGTGCTGCTGCCCCAAACTTCGCAACCATAAAGAACCACCGGGGTAACAAGCAGCCCAAAAAGCTTCTTTTTTGTGCTCCAATCCCATAGCTCAGCTGACCTACATCTATTTTGGAGTAGGTAAAGAGCTTTCCAACCCCCTTGAATTCTTTTCGTCCTACACGCCTCCCAATTGAGATTGTTACAAAAATCTAGTCCCAAATATTTGTATTCATTCACCACCTGCAAAGTGTTTCCCTCAAACTCAAAATTTATTTGTTTTTTGGCTCTTTTCAACGTAAATATCATGACCTTGGTCTTGCTGATGTTGACCTGCATCCCCACATCTTGACAGAAAAGTTCCAAAGCTTTTAGGTGCTCTTGAAGACTATTTTCAGAATTTGCCATTAAAGTAAGATCATCCGCATACAACAACAACTTGATCACATAAGTGGCCAAAAGAACACCATCACCTCCCCGTTTGTCCAACCATTCTTCTAACTTGTCTATGTATAGCCCGAATAAAGTAGGGGACAAAGGGCAGCCCTGCTTGACTCCAATGTCACTCCCAAAGCACTCGGAAAGACCTGCCTTTGTTCTAATTTTGGCCCCCACCTGCTCATAAAGCCTGTGGACAGCAGCCCTATATTTTACTGGAATCCCAAGTTGTTCCATTCTGTCCCAAAGTTTATTTCTAGGGACAGTATCGAAAGCCTTTTTGAAGTCAACGAAGCAACAGAAAACCTCGCCACCCTGTTTATCCCAAACTTTTTCAACCATGTGCCTGAGGGTAATGCAGTGGTCAATAGTAGAATGTTTTGGTCTGAAACCTGCTTGCCCTTTCGCCCTCTTACCCTCCTTCTCAGCCCAACGACTGATTCTTCGCTCCACCATGCTCCCAAAGAGCTTCCCAAAAAGAGGGTTAATCATTATGGTGCGATAGTTTGACGGGTTGTTGACATCTCCACTCTTGTGGAGAGGGATAACAACACTCGTGGTCCAGTTTGTTGGGAAACCATGTTGAATGACCCTATTGAAAATCTTTTTGATATGTGGTGCCAAGAGCTCTAATCCCCATTTCAAGTATTCAGCTTGTAACCCATCAATATCTCGAGCCTTGCCCACCGCCAAAGCTTTAATACCACCCTTGATATCCTTTGTGGAGAAGAGCTTATCATTAGAATTAATTATCGGAGGGTGTGTTCTTTCTTGGTCTCTTTCATACAACTTTTTTGCGTATTCTAGCCATTGATTGTCCGTAATATTATTTTCTGTAGTACCTCTAGTCTGCTGCAATTCTCTCCAAAAATCCTTTGGATTGTGTTTCCCAAGAAAGATTAGCTCCCTCCTTCTTACTATCATGTATTCCTCTTTTTTTGATCTTACTAATTTTTCATACAATTTTTTGTTTATTTGTTCGCAGCCAGGTATTTTCAGCCTCCTTTTAGCCACCTTACACTCTTCGTCGTACCATGGATTCGCTGGAAAGCTATTTTTGGAGCTTCTTCTACCCTTAGCCTTTTTGCAATCAATGAGAGCCTTGTGCATGATTGTCATCAGTTTGTCGCTGTCTATAATGCTTTGATTTTTAGTTGGGCTGCTAACATTTTTTATTTCCTTTAACTGTTTTTCCAGCATTCTTTTAAATGTGTTCTGATTCTCGTCAGTTATAAGAATTTTGTCTTGAAGGTTGCCCCTTTTGTATGGCTGCGTATAGGCTTTTTGCTGGACATTGTCTTTCATACTAAGCTTTATATAAATAGGGCTATGATCAGATTTTAATTCTATAGGACAGCTCCCTATTTCCAACTCTTTTACCCTTGGTATAATGCTTTGTGAACCAATGACATAGTCCACCACGCTCCGCCCATTGTGGGTATGACATGTGAAAGCCCCAGAGCTTGAAAAAGTGCTTATGCCATTACAGATGATTAAGTTGTGAAGGCAGCAAAACCCCAACAGATTTACACCAAAAGACGAAATGCCACCTTTTGAATCCTGAGATACTCTTTGCCAACTTTGATCTTCTTCTTCCTCTAACCACAAAGGATTGCTATTTTTCCCCTCTTCCTTACCAAAACAAAGAGCTTGGTTATTTGCGGTCCTCGCATTGAAGTCTCCCAGAAGGATAATCTTGCCGGTATCACAATATTTTGCTATGTCAATTTTTAGAGCTTCATAAGGGTCTTCTCTGTCTAGATTCCTTTTCTTGTACACTTTGGAGCCATAAGGAGCAAAATAACAAGCTGCCATCCAAATCAAAGATTCCCCATCTGTTATCTTCACCCAAATGTATTGATTATTTGGGTCTTTCTTTTCTAACTTTATGATTCTTTCATATTCTTTCTTAACCAAGATTGTTACCCCCCCATGGCCCTTGCCATTCTTCGTTAGTTCATTCCACACAGATATTTTATTGTACCCTTCGAACTCAGGTATTCTGCAGCCTTCATGTTCATGTGTTTCCATGAGCGCGATGATATCTTTGCCCTCAGCTATGGGCCCCAACCCAGGCCCCCTCCTCCAAGGGTAGCCTCTACAATTCCAGCTTACCATTGAGAGGTGATCCTGGGGGCCCCCGCTTTCCTATTTGTTATGTCTCATGTTGTCTTTGACTTGGGCCTTCCCTCTATATAACCAAGCATCCTTGCCTAATTTCCTTGCTGCTATAACTTTCTCCCATTCTTTTCTTCTCTCTTCCAGCTGTGCTGGGGTTAAATCTTCATCTATATAAAATGTTGTGCCTTGGAGGCACCTTTTGTTTCTCAAAATTTGGTTCCTATCATTCACGTTTTTCAAAGTTGCCCTTATGTTTCTGCATTTTTCTCCTTTATCTGTTTTACCAATTCTGTTTGCTTGGAGGATATGTCCTCCCCACTGAAGCTTACTTAGTAGAAAATCTCTTACTACCCTGCTAGTAACTTCGCCTTCCCCGTGTTCCTTTAACCCTTTAATGATTATGTTTGCTGCCCTGTCTTGTTTGTCTTTCTCTTCCCACAATTGAAGCTTGATTTGTTTCCTTATATCCTCCTTTTGCATCACCGTTGGCTCTTTTGCCACATGAGCCCATGTTTTGGCCTCTTCTGAATTGGCCATTTGCAATTTTTCCTTGATTTCCTTGCTTGTCAGAGATATAGGACATCAAATGAAAAAAAAGAGGAATCTATTTCTGACGAGGAGTCAGACTCAGGAAGATCAAATAAATAATCGAAATAAAAGAGGATCATCATGTAGGTATTCCGCGTATACAAGGTGGACCAGAGCCAAATCTCGTGTCACAATGGACGCGTAGGGTAAATTCATGATTTCACATGTCAAATGTCAGGGCTAACCCACGAATAAGAATATGAGATGGTGGATTAACGAGTAAGTGTAGAAGAGTGAGTACAGAGAGTGTTATGAGTAGGAGGATAGGAAAAATATATAAGTATAGCTGGAGCAATGATGGATAAATGAGGAAAGGAGAATCAAAGTGGAGGGTCATCGAATGGAGGAAAACATAACACACCAAGCATTGGAAATAAGACGACTATCTGAGACACCCCTGTTTAGATTAGTCTGCACTTGAGATACAAGCAGGATCATAGAGATCCTCGACGATAACCTAAAGGCTTGTGAAGCAACCCACAGCAATTCGAGGATACTACGATAGGCGACGTGCTTTACTCTCTAGCACATTAACGTTGGAACCCAAAAGATATAAGAATTAAAGTGGCGGAATAGGTACGGAGTCGAGAATATCAAATGGAAAGTCTCCGAGGTACGTAACAACATAGCCAACATAAGAGTAAGTTATATAGTATATTTGATTGTAGGCTTATATACTACTTGTGTGTGGAGAAGGCAATCCAAGTAGTTTAGATAGCAAATATATTAATTATTTACCTCTCAAACACTTATAAATATATATTTAATATGTATCGAGGTAGGTTTTGAATTATAAAGGTTAACTATACTTGATAAGAAGATACACTCAGATAGGTATATTATGGTGTTAGCAAACAAGATGTACTCAAGATATAGTAGCGTATTAAGATTGGGTATAGATTAGAATGGATAATGTAGTGATGTCGGGTACAACATAATTGATAAGTGTATACTTGGTTATATATATATATAGGATAATATTTGTGATTATCTAATAATGATGCTTGCAGCAATTATTGAGCCTTATAGGTAATAACATATTTATTCATCCGCTACAATGATAAATGGTATAATCAAATTATGTCTATTGAACCTGCAAGATGTTAGTATCTAATGTACATAGAAAATATATTATAGAAGAATCATTCATAGTGAGTAGTGGGATGTTTGATAATTGATCTCTAAACATTCTAATGTCTCTTTGAGTAAAACTTTGAATGCAAGATTTGAGTTTAAGTGACTTGGCCAAAAAGGGGACATTACATTTTCCCCTTAAATGCATTGCTTATGAATGTTTAACAAGATAGTACTATCCTACTAGAGCTATTTGAAAATAGCAATCACAAGACCAAAAGAATACAACACTTCCAATAAAGGTTACAACAAAAGAGAATTCATGCTTGATTTTTAAAGCTTCTTCTCCCAGAACTGCTCTTCTAGACACTCCTTCAAACAGGCTTCCAGAATTCCAACTGAAAATGGCTTCTGTTTGCAAGTGATTCACTCTATAGTGAACTCCTAAGTCACTTCTCACAAATTAGGTTCCACTACTAAAATCTTACTCAACTATGACTCACTTTAATCTCACTCACAGCTCAAAGAGGGATAATCACAGTAATTGGTAAATGCTGGTAACAATTCACTGTATTTCAAAAACTCAGCAATGCAGAAAATACCAGCAATACAATTGAATGGATATGGGAGCTCAACAAAGATACTAAACTTAGATTGCACAATGAGATACTACAATGAATGGTTGGGTGTCTATATATAGGCCCGAAAATGCAACGAACTCCACAAATGGAGGCATGTGGATTGACAACAAAGTGCCCAGACTCATTCAAAATGCTACTTGGCATGTTTCTAAACCCTGAATCATCAAAATAAGAGTGAATCGACCCTATGTGAGCTAGCATTTCAAGACTCTTTCAACTCAGAAAAGAGAAAATGCCACTTACAGGAAAAATGTCCAGTTTTGGCGCACAAAGAGAATGAATCACCATTGTTGTGAACTGGTCAAGTTTCAACTTGCAACATCTCATTCCCTTCAGCTAGCGTCACCTCCTTTCCAGCTTTTGAATTCTTCTTCCAAAAATTGATGCGTTTCATCCTCATGCCATTTCATGGGAATAAGCTTTCTTAGAAATATTTTGCTCTTTTACAAATGTTTCCTCATAAATATTTCGATTCTTACTTTAGCTTATGTTTTTTTTTAAAACAAAAGGCTTGATTCATTTTATAGAGACTTATATTTTCTCAATAGTCAAGAGATTATATTATTTCTCCATAGTCCACTTTATAACATTTACTCTAAGTAAAAGATTTAAATCTTTTAATTTTTCACTTTAGAGATTTAAAATATTTTGAACTTAGGAAATAAGTTAATTTCCAATGTTAATTTAGAAAATAATTTAATTTCCATAAATTAAATACAATATAATTTCATTATAAGATATTTTATTATATAAATATTATTATAGTCTTAAATATATTATATATATATATATTTAAATACCCGAGTATTTATTAATATATATATATATATATATATATATATATTTTAATATAACTATAACAATATTATATATAATCCATAATATATAATTTCGTAGATATTTATATATTTAACAATTATATAAAAATATCGTGAGCCAGTCAGCAACCCGATATATAAATATATATACATTTTTATGTAAAGTAATCAAACAATAATAATATTATATTATTAATATCCACAAATAATAGGTAGCATGTGTATACACATATATACTCGTATATACCTCAATGTACATACTATATACTTGTATATACACACCCACTTAACCTATTCACTTACGTCCATTCACGTTATCCTCACAATGATCATAATACTGTAAGTCTGATAAACAAACAGTCATCACTCACAAGCACAAAGAAGTAAACCAGACTCCTAAAGCCTATGGATGACTTATCAAGACCAACTTATCTGACTTGGCTTACTCAATCTAAGGAACTGTTGATGTGTTTTTCGTGACCGCACCAACGCAGAATAAAGTCGCCAACGGCTACCCTATTCTCTCTTGATCAAAGTTTTCCGCATGCTAAGATTGCAAGAAAGTTCATGCGTTCAACTCCAAGGTTCTTTCAGTGCGAATAGGCTCAGTTTGGCTTGATGTGATTTGCTGGTATTTCAAGGGGACTTACGGAATTGTTCAGCAGCGGAGAAGGAATTAAAATGCTCGAAAGATTTGTCTATGAAGCGCGAGTTTCCTATTCTAGTCAGAAAGTACTGAATTGAAATGAGGTAAGGTTAAGAAGATTCTAATCTACTCTAAGGCGTGGGATATGGAGCTCAATTTCAGCAATCTTCTAACCGGACTTCGCTTTGCCTCGCATCGGACAACTTCCACGGAGTCGGTGCAATCTTCAGAGGAGTAGTTCAAGGTGTTCAGATCACAACTTAGCATGAAAATACCATCACAATGACGTATATAGACATACAAATCATGATCGAAGTTGAGTACATGATATTCCAGTTGACCACACAAGGCGCATTCACCATCAGCAAATACACTAGTGGTATGGAATCTGGATAGACGAAGTTGCTTAGATCAAACACCACATTCCATTATTACTATCTACTTGCATGAAATGAAAGCTACCATTCGAATCAGAAGGACGAAGAAACCTTGCTAGCTACTCACAACAAAGACGAAATTCACCATCAATGAAAAACTCTTTTATTGAGAGAGTGTTCACAACAATTTCTTACAAAGTTTTCAAGGGAAAACTTTCCCTCTTCTTCAAACTACACTATCAATCTATACTAAGCTACTACTAACTTGTCTCTCTATTCTAACTTCTCTAATTCTACTGTCTAATGAATTCTCTACTGAAGGTACAAATGAGGGGGACTCCCCCTTTTATAGATGGCCAAGTCCAACGGACGGCTCAGATTACAATCGGCTGGATGGCCCAGATCGTGCCACCTCAGCCCTAAACAAGATTTTCCCTAAAAACAGCCACCAAGAGGAGTGGGGTAATAAATGAGCCATAAATGTCCATCATTCCTCTAGAAGATTCCAGCCTTGAAACGCGTTCACACTACTCTTGATCTCCTTCTTGACGTTGTTCTTCAACCTCGCTCGAGCTTCCATTCTTTTCTCCATCTTGAGTTTTGGAAACATCTCTTCTATGTTACTAAGTCTCAACACTTAGCCATTTCTTGCAACTTGGAGGACTTGCTTCATCTTCCTTAGTGACTTATCATCTTGAACTACTTGCTTCAAATCATCACCGCCTGGCCTCGACGTTCCTCCTGCAAAACAAGCAAGGAGAAGGGTATCAAAACATTTCATAATATAAATTCAACTTTCTTACCTGATTTTCACGCTTTGATCTTCAAGGGCTCATCGTTTTTCCTTTGCCAAATTTTCAACCCATCCTGCATTCTGCCTGGCTCCCTTCACTTTGATATTTCATTCAACTCTGGCTCGAGAAAAATGCTTTCATCTGGAATTTGATCAAAAATCATCTAGGCACTCAATTTCAAATTCATCCGCTAAGGCATTTTATCTTCGACAACATCATTTATTCCTTGCCTTAGAAAAATTTCAAATTTCCCTTAGGAAATTCATCAACTTGGTGCCCATCAAAAATATTCACCCTGAAGGCCTCGACAGAGTGTAGAAGATTTTAAAATCCCCTCCTCATCAACAATCTTTAATACCCAGAAGAAAATTTCTTTCAAAACGCGTCGAATCCATGGGTACCCAACGAACGGGTTCATTTAATTTTTTGAATTTTGAACCTTAGAAAAATAATTTCTCATCAAATTTATTTCATTTCTTCAGCCTTGAGCGTATTTTCTTGCTCAACTTGAAATTTTTTAAAATCCATCCTGCAATGCCAGCATCTTCATCTTCGACAAATTTTACTCATCACAGGAAATTTTTATCACCCCTCCAAACTTAGGCATTTTTCTAAGGGAGAACATTTTGTGCCTTAGAAAAAAAAATTTGATTACCTTGAAAATTTTGCCATGGTGAGAAAATTTTATTGACTTCACTTAGAAGATCTTCCTTGAAAGCACATCATACTTAGCGTATTTTATTTTTTTATTGCCTAACATATCATATTCATCACCCCTTGAGCGCATTTCTCATTTTAAGAAGATATTTTCATTTAAAAAATTTCAACGCCTAGGATATTATTTTTATCACATGGCAATATTCTCCATTTAAATTTCCATCACCTTGCCTCCCCTTTACATCTTAGGCGCACTTCATGTACCATGGAGAACATCCTCAACGCCTTAGTAATACTTCAATGCCTTAGCAATTTTCAACACCCCCTCGCGGGCTTAGCATTTCTAACGCCCAAGCAATATTTACCTCCCCTCTACCTTACACCTTGCATGGCGCACTTCACACCTTTCAGAGAATATTAGCCACGCCTAGCAATGTTTATCAACACCTTGCACTTGGCGCATTACACTTGCTGAGGTGGACCTGGTTCCAACGCCTAAGGCAACATTCTCTATTATTTCCTAGCATACTCATTCTTTATTTACCACTTTTCACTCCACATTCACCCCTTTACATGGCGCATATCACATAGGCTGCTTTTAATTTCGGCTTTTAATATTCCTTCTAACCTCTTCTCCTTTCCAGGCGCAAATGATAGGCTGGGCTCTCACTTTTCCACGCCTTTGAATATCCTTCAAGCATTCCTCCTCTTCTAGGCGCATTTGAGGGCTTGGACTTTCATTTCAAATGACTTAGAATATTTCTTATCCCTCCACAAGTCAAAGGCGCAGTCAACATGGGAAGCTTTCAGTTTTAAGACTCAGAAAAATGCTGATGTGTTCTCTTCTTCAAGGCGTGGCTGAGGTGCTCCACTCCAGATCTGAAAAAAAATTCGAGCCCCTCTCTTCTACCTGTGTCTTTATGCCTTTGCCTGGGCGCATTCAAGAGGGTGTGCCTTCAAATCTTAGAACATTGTGGAGTCTCAAAGTTGGGCGCACATTATGTGTCAGGCTTTCAGTTTCATTCTTCACTTAAATGTTTTCCAATCTCATCCCAGCCAGGCGCATATTATACTATGAGCTTTCAGTTTTAACACTCAGCTAAATTCGAATTCTAAAACTCATCCTCTCTAAACCCCCTGGGCGCATATCATATGTGTGGTTCTATAGGCGTTTCTTTCAACATTACATCCACCTTCAGCCATGGCGCAAATGGAAAGATCTACTTTCAATTGAGACACTTAGAAAATATTCAATCACCTTCTCCCCCTCAAGGCGCAAATGATAGGTTGGGCTTTCAATTTTAACACTCCAAGTTTAAGGGCGAATATCCACGTGTGAAGTTCCAGCTTTCAATTTTTTCGTGACTTAGGAAAACTTTATCATCCAACACCCTCAGAGAGGGGCGCATTTGGGAGGAGTAGCTTTCATTTTTACCATGGGCGCATTTCTCATGTGTGAACTTTCAGTTTATGCCTTGGGTGCATATGGCAGGTTGAACATTCAGTTTGGGGCGCATTTGCCATATTGAGCTTTTAATTCATGCTTTAGACAATTTTCACTACTCCCTTCCAGGCACATTTGACCCTAGCAACTTTCAATTTTCAACACTTAAACTTTTTATATTCTCCTTCCCAGGCAAAGGCACATATTAGAGGGTAAGCTTTCAATTTCTAACGCCTTAGAACATTTAATCACCTTTACTCAAGTCTGGAAAGGGGGGGCGCATTTAGACCCATGAACTTCTAATTTTAATGCCTTAGATAAAATTTTACAACCTTCAACTCCAAGGGCGCATTTGACATATCCTCCTTCCAATTTAAGTGACTTAGAAGATTTTTCTTACTTTACAAACTCAGG
Source organism: Sequoia sempervirens (assembly GCA_007258455.2). Classification (NCBI taxonomy): domain Eukaryota; kingdom Viridiplantae; phylum Streptophyta; class Pinopsida; order Cupressales; family Cupressaceae; genus Sequoia; species Sequoia sempervirens. The sequence goes on along the minus strand of VDFB02388575.1, from coordinate 22,171 downwards.
CGCACTTGACCCCTGGAGGTTCCAATTTCGACACTTAGTAACTTTTCTTCTAAGCTCCCTGCCAGGCAAGGCCCATTTGACATGCTGAGCTTTCAATTTTGATGCCTTAGAAACTTTCAAGACCTGCCTTCGGCTTTTAAAGGCATTTTTCACTAGCTGGACCTGAAAATTCATCAATTTCAGTGAATTTTATGCCATTTGTCAAATTTGGAGTGACTCGTTCATGCTAACCCTAATTTGCCCTGACTTTTTATTTTTAGAAAGTTCTTCAAATTTCGTGCTTTGAATTGACTTCTGACCCTTGAAATGCCTGATTTCGCCTTGTTCCAACTTCGGGTGTGATCGTGCTGTCGGGGCCTGATGTCTATTTACACCTGCTATTTTTAGCAACCTGCTAAAAATAGAAATTACTCAGAAAGTCTCCAAATTTCATGTGTTGAATGCCTGAAGCATGGTGATTGTAACTGGATGCTGTTTTTGCCTGACAGTCCTGTTCTGCCCTTGATCTTAGGAAACCCTAATTTCTCTGTCTTGACCTGCTAAAAATAGCAATTATCTGATTCTTCATTCCTTGTAACTCTGTTTGCCTTGAAATTTGCGCCGAAGACTCTTCATCGCATGTTTGTCTTGTATTCATTGAGATCTGGTGTCATCCTGCCATTTATAGCTGCTTCTGAAGTGACTTACTATTTATAGTAAGTGTCTGTTTCTGAGGCCTCCTTAGCTCCGTTTGACTTGAAATTTGGATAGTGTGCCCGTCGTTGGTGAATTTGCCTGTTTATGCTGGCGCCCGAGATCAACTTTCTATTTAAAGCCTGCGTCTGGAACACCTTACTAAAAATAGCAAGTTCTCTGATTGTCTTCAAATTTTGCCAGCAGATTCTCGGAAGGATGCTGATCAGGATGGATACCTCAGTTTTGAGCATTTTGACCTCGGATTCCTCATTTTTAGCGCTGAAGCTCGAAACCCTAATTTTGTGCATGTTGCTCAGATGAGCTCCGTTTGACCTCGTTTTAGTTGCATGATGATCAGTTTGCAGTTTTGAAGTGCTGAGCAGTTGCCTAAGTGATACCTGCTAAAAATAGAAAGCGGCCGAAAAAGTGACCGACCGGCTGCCGGATGACCTTGCATGTCGTACTGCCCGAGAAATCTTGAAAAACCCAGAAAAACCCAGAAAAATCTCCAACATGCAAGCACTGGCTAAAAATAGCAAGTCTCTGAAAAGTGATCAGCTCCATTTGCATGTTACACTGTCGCGGAGCTCTTGAAAAACCCAGAAAGAAAAATGCCGACATGCGCCGAAAACGTCTGCATGCAGACCCTAATATCGGCCTTCGAAGGCCGAATGCTAAAAGTCATCGTCATGCTTTGCATGTCATATCACTGCGAAGGTCTTGAAAAACCCAGAAGGAATCTCCAGACATGCATTGAAAAACTCTGCCTCTAAGCCCTGAAAATTGCCTCCGAAGGCAGAACTGCTAAAAATAGCAAGTTGTCCGTTTTAGTTCAAATTTTGCACGTGAGCAGTCGGATGTGCTCTGGACGCAGTGTGACTGTCGGAATCTCAAAAATGTTGAAAGATTGCCTGTAATTGCACACTTACTAAAAATAGTAAGTAGCCAAAATTCGATGAAATTTTTATGGGAACCTGCCAGAAATGTGCTGACATCAATGTTAATCTCAAATCTCAATTCATTCACCTCGTTTGACCACGAATTGGCCGGAAAGTTCAAAACCCTAATTTTCAGATTTAGCCAAAATTTCACGTTAAGGTTCAACGGCGGGCCCATTCGAAAAGACAGACAGTAGAAAAGAGAGACAACAACAAAATGACCGAAAAGCAAAGCCAAAATTAGGGGGGTCCCCATTTGCAATGGGGCGATGTGTGAAAAACGTCACAACAGGAACGTGTGTGTATGCTCAAATGGTTCTCGTTACTGTTTACCCGACCAAGCTTCTCTCCCGAGTGATATTTCTCCTCTGCTTGGAGGAATGGTCCTTATACCTGCATACACCGTCATAAACTCACAACAATCAAATACTCACAACTATAGTAGTATATATGATAGATCAACATGATTCATTAACCTCCTTATGCAGTATTTCACCATGAATAACATCAACTGATTTTAACATCAAATGAAACAACATCCATTGAGATACATTCATATTGAAAACAAGGTACAAGCATCAATAATTCATCTCCAGATTCCACACTATATTCACATTTACCCTATCTATTAACGGTAAATAGTAACTGCACAATTTGGGATGTAACAATCTTTCTCGCAATCTTAGCATGTAGGAGATTTTGAGCAAGAGAGGATAGAGTGACCGTTGGAAACTTTATTCTGTGTTGGTGCGGTCATAAAACACTCGTCAACAAATCCCATCACCATATGCTATCACCTCGCCTTTCAAAGGATCTTGGTGAACATTCTTGGTGAAGGTTACCTTCAAGTTGGATATCTTTTGGGAGCTAACGCTAATCTTTAGTGTTGTGCTAGTTTTTGTGATAAAAAATAGGGGAAAAAACTAAGGGGCATATTTCAGTGGTATTAGAGCCAAAATCCTTCCATACTATGAATCAGTGCTTCAAATATTGGAAGATGAGTGACAAAGATCTCCGTTACTACACCAAAATTCAGAATAGATTTAGTTCAGTTTCTTGTGGTTTCCAAAAGTTGGCACAAATTCTTTAAGTTTTGAGAAACCGATTTTGTCAGATTAAGGCATGGCTACTGATGAGGAGATGAATATGACAAAGATACTTTATATGGCAGGAAAAAGACTCAAAAAAGAATTTCAGTCTAGGGAAGATGAAGTGAACATACTTCATTTGTTGGAACAATGTTTGAGCCAGGTGAAGCAATCACCTTTTGAGATAATGTTGTTGGCATTAGCACCTGCAACGACCTCTTTGAATCAGCCTTATTGGTTGAGGCATCTTGATGAAGAAACTAAGCTATTGGTTACTTCTTGCTTCATAGAAGTGATGAGAATTGTGGTACCCTAGATGCCCTATGATGATGAAACCATGAAGATCATTTTAAATATGATAGTGGAGAGTTTTCAAGATTTGGATGAAACTGGAAGTAATTTGTTTCCAAGAAGGGCTGCCATATTAAAGACATTTTCAGAACTTAGAGCTTGCATCCTATTGATAGATTTGGAGATGCAAAATCAAATTTATCATTTGTTCTATTATTTCTTCACCTCAACATGGAGTGAGCAAGAAGAGGGGGTGTTTGCAGCTGTCAAGAATGTTCTAATTCTTACCATCAAAGAATTTGATAATCTTCTAGAAAGCGTCCAATCTCTTCTCAAGGGTGCTTATGAACATGAAGAGAAGATTTCTCCCACTGCTGATGTGTTAATCAAAGGATTGTTCCATCAATGTGAAAAAAAGTTGAAACCTCTTTTGATGAAGACTATTGAGAACAAAGAGGATATTTTTGATGTTGAAGAGGGGAATGAAAGTTGGAATCCCTTTAAATTTATAGCAAATGTTCAAGGGGTATCTACGGATTTGCATTTTTCCATGCATTCTATAGAAGAATGCAATGAGACAATATCTACTCTTGAGACACAAGGAGTATCCATGCATTCTACAGAAGAATGCAATATGTCCATAGTAGTTTCCGAAACAAATGAAGAACCCAAACATTCTATAGAAGAATTTAATGTGACAGTAGAAGCCTTGAGTCTAGTGAGGGACTCATGTTTTCTACAAAGGAGAATAGTGAGTCAACATTTGTTAAGGAGACTCAAGTTGAAGATTCAAGGGAAGAACTTTTGGAAACAAGAGTTGACATGGAGATGCATGAAGAGGCCATAAGTGCTGATCCAAATGAAAGAGAAGTTCAGTTGGAAGAAGATGATACCTGCTCAATCAATGAATTGCTTCTTCATCTCCACAATTCCAAAGGTTTTTGGTTGGAAAAACAAGCCAAAGATGAGAAAGAGAAAGAGGAAGTTGAAGTCTCTTCCCACTTAAAAGCTGATTTGACCAACTCCCTTGAATCGTGTGTTGAAGACATGGAAGGAGAAGCTTCCAGTAGTTATAAGGAAGATTTCTCTTCACCTAAAGCCAAGCTAAGGCAAAGAGCTAAGGAATTGAAAGGCACTATGGACGGGATGATGAAGAGTATCCATCACATGCGTGACAAGTTGAGGAGTACAACTCAAATGATTTTTGAAATCTTTATCCATCAAAGTTGCACTACATCACCTCAGCCAACATATGAAGATTGCAGTTCAAGTTCACAAATTGCTAAAAGGGGAATTCAAGTTCTGTCAAAGCTTGATGAAATTCATCGACATGTAGAAAATTTGATTTATGATGTGCTAAGAGGGGTAGATGTATGCCGCATTTCCATTACTGTTATGAAGTCCATTAAGTTTTCCTTGGAGGAAATCAAATCAAATCTTTTGCACATCATTCGTGATAAAGACAAAGTGGCCAAAATTGCTGACAAGGCATTGGAGTGGAACAAGCTTGCTAGAACCAAGTTGCAGGAAGTGCATGGGGCTTTAAAGCAGAGAATCAGATTTCTATTGTTCAATGTTCATGGGAGCAAGAAAACAAAGGGAGAGCTGAAGAGATTCAGAAAATTCTTGATGAGCTTGATCTCATACAAGAAACATTTGACTTGGAACACTATCTTGAGAGACAAGAGCATTTGAATTCTCATCAACAAGTCTTTCATGCCTTTGATAATCTACTATTTGAAGTGGGTACTAATGCGCTTCACACAAATCCTTTGTTTGCGAATGAAGAAGGAAATTCTTTAGAAATTACTGAAGGAGGAAATTTCAATTTGTCTTCCAGCAGTGGAGAGGTGGTATTTTTGTTACATGAAGATGAATCTACTGCTGCTCCTAGTACATCCATTCAACAAGGAATGGAAACTCAAGGATCACAAAGAAATGAAGACATTCTTTTTGATCATCAACAAAGAGTTGATTGGCGTATTGATGAGGATTTGATTCATTATTTGATGAGGATATTTGTGAGGTTCTTGTCATATTTTATTATGTCACCATCTTCTCTCAGAGTAATTGATTTCATAATTGAATTTGATGAAGGATTCATGGAATCTTTCCGAAAAATTATGACACAAGATTTTGGATTCAATTTTGTAATGTCCCCTTTCTAGCCACCACCAGGAGATTGATTATTTTATCCTTTATTTATTCTCAAGGCTAAAACTGGAGAAATAAGGGAATAAATTATTAAATTAATTATTTATAAAGTCATCTCAAAATTATAATATCAAAAGGTGATTTTATATTTAATTAATTTAATATTAAGTGACTAAACAAAATAATAAATCATAAAGTCACTTAAGTGAATAAAATAATATTTTATTTTAGAAGCTTTTTGGAGACTTGATGAAAATTCTATATAAGGAGCTTTTGTTTTTGCATTTGGGCATCTTGGTTGTTGACATCTTTTCTACTACATTGGTGAGCTTTAATGCTTAGCAATTTGCTTGAGGGTTTGAAGACTCTAAGGTGCTGGATTCGGTTGTGCAATATCAACCGTAGCTAGAAGGAGTGGGAGATAATTTCAGTCTTTTACATTGTGCCAAAATTTAGTGGCCATTGGCCAAATTTTGTCTTTGAAGAAGAAATCAAGTCAAGGGAAATGATGGCAGATTTTACTAGAGAAATTTCAGTCACTTAGGAGGACGATTTTGCTGGAGGAAGATGTTTTGCTAAGAGGAGTTTGATTTGGTGTTTTGCTGCTCATTAAAAATCAGAATTGTGGCATATGCTGGGAGCACTTAGTAAAGGTGCGATTTTGAAAAAGGAGCTATCAAAAATTCTAAATAAATTCATAGAGCATCGATTGACTTAAGGGAAGCTAGGCGCAACCTCAAGGAGTAGAAATTTGACTTCTTCTAAGAGAATCGAATGTTTTTGGTGCTGTTGCAAACTTCATCCAGGTTCTTTCAGAATTTCATTTTAGAGATTTAGTTGCTTTTCTCATCTCAAAAATATCATACTTTGTAAGCCAAGAGTCTTTGCAATTTCATATAGGCAATTGTAATCAGTTTGCATAAGATAATAGTATTGCATTATTGTAATCAGTTTGTAAACTCTTTATGTTATTACAATATAATATTGGAGGTATAAGGAGTTTGGCTGCCATCTATTTGACAAAATGTCTCTCATATGTAATTGCATTACTTTGAATTAGTTTTCATGCCAAGTGTTTGTGAAAATGCCTCTTGGCTGTAGGTGTGCATTTGCATTTAGAAACTCATGTATATGCATTTGAAAAATACAAAAAGAACTACATTTCATTTTAGATACTTGATTAGTTATCTTTGCAATCATTTTCAAGCATACAAACATCATTGGCATCAAACCAAAACCAAAACAAACAAACTAAAATTTCATATCAGCAAGTTCAGACTTTACATGCCAACTGTTTGACAAAATTCCCAAGGCAGAAATTGAAGGGTTTTGAGTCAAAATCAGCAAGGCTCATTACAAATTTCTTTAACGAACATAGGTTTGTTGAATACTTCTCGGAGTTTCAAGAAGTGTCTATTCAAATGGAATGGGCAAATCAGAGGGTTCATGTGAGAACAGTTCTCCATCTGAGAAGTGGTTCTTCAATGTTGATGGTTTGGGATCCTGGCATTACTTGGCAAGAAGAAAGTATTGAAAATTCTAAAGGGGATAAACCAGCACAATATATTTAGAATGTAGTTGTGATCATTTACTCATATGTTGGGAAATGTCTCCAATTGAGAATCAATATTTTGGATCCCAAGTATATTCTCATGAAGTTTGGTATGCATAAAATGAAGGTTTGTTGGAGAGATAAGTGCCAAAATTTCAGTTCTATGATTGTTGTTACCTTCTTTTTCTATCATTGGTTTATTATTTATGATCATAAATCGGTGTTCTAGGGAGGAAATGTGATCAAAAGATGGTTAGTGGTGGCATTGGGACCTTTGCTGAAGGTGCCACCAACCTTGTTCATGAGCAGTTATGCCTATTTTGATGAGAAATTCTTATGTTGCAGCTGCTACTTACCTTCTTGGAGGCTGATTTTCGGATTTTCCGAAAATTAGATCTTAAGATGATTATTTCAGACCTGTCAGGTAGCTGGTTTATTCATTTTCAGGTCTTTCTGTCTCCTATTTGGACTGAACTTTTGCCTCAAATGTGTAAGGGAATAATTCAGTATGGTCATAATTCATGTATAGGTTTTTTTTTTATGATAAATAGTGGAATTCTTGGTATCATCTCATACATTATTGTTTGGGGCAGCAAGCTATTAGCTGATTGATTCATCAATTTGAGACTCTTGATGTGAGATATGTGAAGATTTTGTGGAGTTCTTTTAGTGATGTCAGTTTGCTTCGAAGGAGGCGTTGTACATCCTTATGGATTTATGAGGGTGTGAGCATAGAATTTTTGCAAAGATTAGCTATTTGCTTTGCAAAGATTCTTGAGGGAGTCACATTTGTTGCTGTGACTCAATTTGATGCTTTGGAGAATGATGTTAATAAGGTGTTTTTGTAGTTGATCAGAATATTCTTCTATGAGCATTACAACATGTTAGTCATCGGCATGGTTGTTTATGGTTCCACAAAGTTTTCTTGGAAAGTGATGCTACAGGATTATGTTTTTAGTTCTTCCTGGCTCGTAGGAAGATTGGTGTGGTTTTGGATCATTGGTTATGTTTGTGTGATCAGAGTGGAGCAACAACAACATGGTGGGGTTTTTCAGAGATGGACATGGGACCCTGGAATCCTATATGTTTTGGTAGGATCAGTTTGGAGTGTTGTAGCATTGCTTGAGGACAAGCAATTTTGAGAAGGGTGGATTGTAATCTCCCCATTTTAGCCATATGCTCTTCGGTGACTAATAACCTATTTCTGGAAGCCTGTAGGTTTGTCAGAGGTAAAATTAGGGTTTCCTATTTTATAGGTGGGTTTTGAAGCATTTTTGAAGGTTTGCATGTAAGAGTTTTTGATGCATGTCTAGTGGAGTTTTCTAGGTTTTTGGAGAGCTTTGGAATGGCGTAACATGCATCTCCATCTGACAACCTTTTCCGACACTTGCTATTTTTAGCTTGTACGTTGGAGTTTCGAGATTGGGATTGTGGATTCTTTTTGGGTTTTCAAAGAGCTCCGCAATGATATGATGTGATGAACCTTGCTGGCTCACAACTCAAACCCCTGTATTTTTTCTTAAATCTTCTTGTTTCTTTTTAGTTTTTTAAAGAAAGTTTGTAGATAGAAGAGAAGAGGCGCATCATATAAAAGCTCATAAAATGTAAAACTGAGCTATTTTCTACAGAATGGAAGTGTAGAAGGTATTATTTAACTGAAACAAATAGATCACAAATGATAAACATACCCGAATGCTTCCAGATTATTTATTTAAAAAGATAAGTCAACTCGCCAGCCAAGAATGGTGAAAACTGGCAAATATGGACGCCTGGCTTCCAGAAATGACTTCTCCCACTCTGAAATAGGATACAAAGGGCTAATAGGAGTAGCCGTCAAGAATGAAGCACAAATAGGAACCAAAGAGAAGGCATTTTAGCTACAAGCTTCACACGCCAAACCTCCAGGAAAGCACAAATCCCAAGGCAAATGGTACGGCCAAAGGAAGAAACCGAAGGAAACAAGCTGAAAGCTGAGATCTGTTGAAGATGGCGTCTCTGGTGAAGAAACCTCCTTATTGCAAACAAGTAAAACTGAATAATAAAACTCTTATTGTAGCGTGTAGAACCTCTGAATGAATCCCTCACAGTTGCACTAATTCGACTGGTCTCTCATAGTCTCAAAAATGCTCAACATTGAAGAGATCACGTTCTCCAATGGAAGATTTGCTCAAAACCCTGATCATAGAGAATAGCACAGAAGGAAACCAAAGGCAAAGTCGAAATAATCAATAATAGAGTTTCTCATTGCCAAAATGCCTTATATCCCAAAAGGCACGACTTTCAAGAAAGTGACACCACTTGCAATCATTTAAATATTTTAAATCATATTTAAATCACTTTTCAATAGTTTCAAGTTAAATACTTGGGCGCCCACTTCTATGCATAAGTGATTTAATTTTAAATCACTTTTATGAAATATTTAAGTGATATAATATGTATAAAGTCAATTTGACTTTATAATAAAGCATTAAATTAAATAATTAACTTAAATCACTTAAAAATTCATAACTCTCTCAAAAAAACATTTAATTCTGTGCTGTCAGAAGCTATCAACTCCTGAACTGCCAAGGCTTGCAGTGAGCCAATCACTGAACTCTGAAAATGAGAACGATCAACTCCTCTAGAAAATACCACTGACCCTCTAACCAATCCAGTTAGCCCACAAGGGTCCAAGAAATAGGCTAACACATTGTTCCCGAGAACTGACTAGAATGGGGACATCACATATGACATGCAAAGGCATTGGGCAACTTTTCAGAATTTTCTATTTTTAGTAAGCTCCATTTCTGGTAGTCATCTTGGGCAATGGCATCAACAGTCAATTCAATTTCCATTTCGGGTAGTGTAGTTGGAGCACAATTGGCTTTCATCATTTTGAGGCTCATTTTGGTAAAATGATTTATTTAAGTCATTAAATATTATATTGACATGTTGGCCCCCCTGGCCTAGAGATTATAACTTAATGTTGTTTTTAAATGTGGTTATGAAGGGTGAACGCCACATTAAGAAGAGATTAAATATTTTATAATGTTTATTAAATGTACATAAGCCTTGGATGCCTAGAAGAGGGAGAATTAATTATCATTTAAAAAAGAAAACATTTCAAAATATCTTGGGCATCCCTTCTTGCAGGAAATTGATGGAAGTTGAAAGGTCATCCAGAATGTTATTTATATGAGGCCTTGCTCATTCATTCAACATCCATTGTTTAACTTATTGAAATGTTGTTGGATTGATTTCAGAACCTGGCTAAGGGGGAGCTTAGCATCTACACCATTCTTTAGGCCTGAAACTATGGTTCCCTAGATGGTCAATTGGAAGTGTGCTTCATTCAGAAGTGCATATTGAGCATTATTGTTGAGTTTTTGGTGAGATTTTCTAGTTTTTGTGTTGCTGGTTCATTCATGGCTCTAGGTGTTTTCTATTCATTGCTGGTTTGGTGATTATTTCTGCTTATGGGTATTTGTTCGAATGAAACCTATGCTATAGGCGCCTTTTTTTGCACATTTGCAGATTTATTGGGCAAGTATTCATTTTTATAGACAAGGTCGGCCTCTTTCCCAAGCCGTCCCTTGTCTTTGGGGCTTAAAATTGTATGTTGGGCAGATTTCAAGGGTGTGTGTGACTCATTGATGTTTCTTCATAGTCGCCTAGCCTTAGAGGAGATTCATTTCAGTTTCATGAGAGTTGGTGGTTTGTAGTTGAAGATTTGAGCTTTTGTTGAGGACGTAGTTTGTTGGTCTGAACTTTACTTTGCTGGTTTTATATATCAGACCTAGCCTTTAACCATTTCATGCTAAATTTCCTTGGCATATCTATTCAAATTGTAATTGGAACTAAAGTGAAACCATTGCAGAAGTTTGGAGGGCGTAAGAGGTATTTTTGAGGGAGAAATAAGCATTTTGGTGTGTTGCACAGTTGCTGGTAAGAAATTTCAGTTTGCTGGTTTATATCAGATTTGTCAGTAGATCAGATTTTGGCTTGTATTTCAGTGATTGAGAAGATTATAAGTGTGAGAGATCATCTTCCTTCATTTTGCTTTGATAATACAATAGTAGCATTTGTAATTTGTAGATAATTTGGCATTGTAAGGTTGTAAACAGTAGTACTGTTCCAGTCATTTTCATTATTGTATTTACTTGTGTTTTAAATTCAAACATTGTAACCCCTGGATGGTTTACCGCCAATGTAGAGAGATAAATAATTGTATCTCTCATATCTCACCAAGTGATTAAGTGGAGAATCGCCACTGTTAAGTGGATGCTTGCTGGAAAGCGGATGAATTGCTCCTCATTGTAATATCTTTCCCCCCACTGAATAAGTGGTAGCGAGGAATCTTCATGGTCGGTTCTTCGCCTGCTTTCATTTCTAGTTTGTAATTCAGTTCAGTTGTTGCTAATGAACCCATCACCATATGTTGTCACCTTGCCTTTCAAAGGATCTTGGTGAACATTCTTGATGAAAGTTACCTTCAAGTTGGATATCTTATGGGAGCTAACACAAATCTTTAGCGTTGTGCTGGTTTTTGTGATAAAAAATTGGGGAGAAAACTAAGGAGCATATTTCATAATTCATATCATTTCATAATCCCAAGATCACACACAGTGACTGTCTCAAGCGTACATTGCATATACACAAGGTGACTAGTTTATACACATCAGAAGTACAACAGTAACTAGCTCATACACACATCACAAGTACGACAATGACTAGCTCAAGCATATATCATATATATCTAGTGTGAAAATCCACATAATACTTCACATGTTCACATAAAGAACAACAGGTAAAGTGGAAATGGATGCAACCTACTACATGTATCATCCCACTACCTAATTCACAATCATATAAGCCCACTATGACAACAATCAAACATCCCATACTACTCGAAGTTGTCACTAGCAAAGGAACCAATATAACAATGTGCACAAACCGCCATTTACACAAGTACACAGGGAGTGACTAGCATTTATGCAACGAGTGACTAACACATCCACAATGAATGACTAACACCTACCTGTTGATGTGTTTTTCGTGACCACACCAACACAAATTAAAGTTACGAACGGCTACCCTATTCTTTTTTGATCAAAGTATCTTGCAGGCTAAGATTGCGAGAGAGTTTGTGCGTTCAACTCCAAGGTTCCTTCATGCAGAGGATAGTCTCAGTTGGCTCGATGTGATTTGTTGGTATTTCAAGGGGACTTATGGAATTGTTCAATGGCGGAGAAAGGAATTCAAATGCTCGAAAGGTTTGTCTATAAAGTTCATGTTTCCAAAACTAACCAGAAGGTACTGAATGTAAATGGTGCAGGGTCAAGAAGGCTCTAATCTACTCTAAGGCATGGGACATGGCGATCAATTCTCGTAGACTTCAACCAGGCTCTGTTTTGCCTCACTTCGGACAGCTTCCACAGAACTGGTGCAATCTTCAGAGGAGTAGCTCAAGGTGTTTAGATCACAACTTAGCATGAAAATACCATCACAACGACGCATATAACATACAAATCATGATCGAAGTTAAGTACACGATATTCCAGTTGACCACACAAGGCGCACCCACCATCAATGAGCTTGCTAGTGGTATGGATAAGCGAAGCTTGCTCAAATTAAACACCACATTCCACAACTAGCATCTACTTGCATGAAATAAAATTTATTCTACTTTAAGCTACTACTTGAATCGGAAGGACGAAGAAACTTTGCTAGCTACTCACAACAAAAGATGAGATCATCATCAATGAAAACTCTTTTTATTGAGAGAGTGTTCACAACAATTTCTTACAAAGTTTTCATAGGAAAAAATTTCCTTCTTCAAACTCTCCTATCAATCTATGCTACACTATCAAACTATGCTATCACCTAGTTGTCTCTCTATTCTAATCTAATCTCTACTAAGGTACAAATGAGGGGGGATGCCCCTTTATATAGTTGGCCAAGTCCAATGGACGGCTCAGATTACAATTAGATGGACGGCTCAAATCGAGCCACATAAGCCCTAACCCTAAAAACCACCACCAAGAAGAGGGGTAATAAATGAGTAATTAATGTCCACCATCTTCTAGAAAATTCCTATCCATAGAAACGTTCACATTGTTCTTGTTCCTCCTCTTGACTACAAATTGGATGAGTCTGATCATCATGGCTTCAACTTCTTCCTTAGTCTTGAGGGCATTTCAGTGCTTGAGGATGATCTTCTTCTTAGCTGTCATTCTTCAATTCTTCAACGCCCGAGCCTTCATTATTTCTCCACCCCTGATCTTGAAGGATTTTCTTATCTTGGACTTGCGCATTTCTTCCTTGCCATTCGCCTGACTGCTTTGGGTGCATATTGGGTCTTTGAGGAGAAATCCCAACACTTAGCTATTTCTTCCAACATGCAACTTTCTTCTTTCGAGGTTGTAATGTTGTCTTGGAGTATTGTTGATGTGTTTTTCGTAACCGCACCAACGCAGAATAAAGTTGCCAACGGCTTCCCTATTCTCTCTTGATCAAAGTATTCCGCACGCTAAGATTGCAAGAAAGTTCATGCGTTCAACTCCAAAGTTCTTTCAGTGCGAATAGGCTCAGTTTGGCTCGATGTGATTTGCTGGTATTTCAAGGGGACTTACAGAATTGTTCGGCAGTGAAGAAAGGAATTCAAATGCTCGAAAGATTTGTCTATGAAGTTCTTGTTTCCTGAACTAACTTGAAAGTACTGAATTTAAAATGCAGGGTTTAAAGAGCTCTAATCTACTCTAAGGCGTGGACATGGCGATCAATTCTCACAAGCTTCAACCGGACTTCGCTTTGCCTCGCTTCAGACAGCTTCCACGGAGTCGGTGCAATCTTCAAAGGAGTAGCTCAAGGTGTTCAAATCACAACTTAGCATAAAAATACCATCACAACGACACATATAAACATACAAATCATGATTGAAGTTAAGTACATGATATTCCAGTTGACCACACACAGCGCATTCACCATTAGCGAACACACTAGTGATATGGATATACGAAGTTTGTTCAAATTGAAGACCACATTCCACAATTACTATCTACTACTTGCATGAAATGAAACTTATTCTACTTTATGCTACTTAAAGTAGAAGGGATGAAGAAACCTCGCTAGCTATCCATAACAAAGACGAATTTCACCATCAATGAAAAGATCTTTTATTATGAAAGTTTTACACGACAATCTCTTACAAAAGTTTTCAAAGGGAAAACTTTCCTTCTCCTCCAACTACACTATCAATCTACTCCTAAGTTGTCTCTCTATTCTAACTTCTACTCTAATTCTACTATCGACTGAATTGTCTACTGAAAAAACAAATGAGGGGGACTCCCCCTTTATATAGCTGGCCAAGTCCAACGGACGGCTCAGATTACAATCGACTGGATGGCCTAGATCGTGCCACCTCAGCCCTAAACAAGATTTGCCCTAAAAACCGCCACAATGGAGAGTGGGGTAATAAATGAGCCATTAATGGCCACCATCCTCTAGAAGATTCCCGTCTCGAAACACGTTCACACTATCCTTGATCTCCTTTCTTGGCGTTGCTCTTTGACTTCTTCCACTTGAGGGTCTTCATTCTTCTTTTCATCTTGAGCCTTGAAAATGTTTCTTCAACACTTAGCCATTTTCTTGCAACTTTCTTCCTTCATGTGAAACCCATAACTTTATCTTCCTCCGAAGGTTTTAATATCATCGTGCTTCACCACTTCAAGTCATCGTGCTTGATCTCGACGTTCCTCCTGCAAAACAAGCAAGGAGAAGAGCATCAAAACACCTTATAATATAAATCCATCATTCTTACCTGATTTTCACGCTTTGATCTTCAAGGGCTCATCGTTTTTCCTTAGCCAACTTCACATTCAAATTCTTCATGCCTTAGCCAAATTTTCAACCCATCTTGCATTTTGCCTGACGCACTTCACTCTGATATTTCATTCAACTCGGGCTCGAGGAAAGATGCTTCATCAAGAATTCGAAAAAAAAATCATCTAGGCGATCATTTTCAAATTCATCCGCCGAGGCATTTTATCTTGAAAACACGTTTTATTCCTTGGCTTAGAAAATTTTAAATTTTCCCTTAGGAAAATTCATCGACCTGGTGCCCCTCAAAAATATTCACCCTGAAGGCCTCGACAAAGTGTAGAAGATTTTAAAATCCCTTCCTCATCAACAATCATCAATACCCAGAAGAAAATTTCTTTCAGAATGCGTCGAAACCATGGGTACCCAACGAACGGGTTCATTTAATTTTCTGAATTTTGAACCTTAGAAAAATAATTTCCAACAAATTTAATCCATCTCTTCAATTCCAGGCGCATTTCCTTGCTCTGACTTGAAAATATTCATCAACCCTGTGAAGCCGGCACTCACTGACTTTTCCACTAGCAACTTCATTCGTGCTTTAGGTAACTTTATCCCTTCAAGTCCAGGCGCAAATAGAGGGTCACACTTCAAGTTTTACATACTTAGAATATTTTTATCTCTCCACAAATCAAAGGCGCAGTCAAGGGGTTGAGGTTCAAATTTTCCATACTTAGCATATTTTCTAGCTCAACGCCTTGGAATCTTTCACTTTGCATGCATCACGTCTTGGAATCTCCACTTGCCTTCTAATACCTTGAGGGCGCATATGGCTAGGCAAGCTTCTAGTTTTCATAACTTAGAAAAATTTCAAGGACTTCCCCCCCATTGACTTAGGCGTATTTAGCCCCTTGAAGTCTCATTTTCCATCACTTGATCAAATTCACCAACTTGTTTTCATCCTTTCCCAAGGGCGCATTTGGACCTCCCTACTTCAAATTTTTCACACTTAGAAAATTTTCTAAGTCACCCCCTTGCTGCGCGCATTTGTTTGGTCAAGCTTCCAATTTACATGTCTTGGGTGATTTCCAGCTCACCATCATAAGCATGGGCGCATATTGAAGGGTCACATTCCATTTTTATTTTTATTTTTTTGACTTATAAAATCTTTCTTGCACCCTCACAAGCTGGGCGCATTTCATACCTGACACTTCCATTTTACAATACTTAGAAAATTTTCAAGTGTCTTTCTCCTTAAGGCGCATTTTAGACCTTGTGTTTCTAATTCGGGTTTCTTAGCATTTCTTTAACTCATCTCATCAAGCCAGGGCGCATTTGGAGGGTCCTTCTTCAAATTTAAAACACTTAGAAAATTCTTAAGTGCCTTCTTCACCCTAGGCGCAAATGAGCATGGCTACTTTCATTTTCCATACTTAGAGAAATTCTAACTTATCCTTTTCAAGTCCAGGCGCATATAGGAGGGGCTACTTCTAGTTTCCACCACTTAGCACTTTTCAAAGTTCTGCAGGCAAGTCCAGGCGCATATCAGAGGTCATGCTTCAAATTTAAAACATTTAGAAACTTTCAAGATCTTCTCTTCAAGGCTAGGCGCATTTTGGACCCCCTACGTCCAATTTTCGACACTTAGAATATTTTGAAATCCCTTCCAAAGTTGGGCGTAAATCATAGCTTGAGCTTTTAATCTCCATGCCTTAGAAGATTTCTCCAGTTGATATTTCCATGAGGGCGCATTTGGAGGTGTAAGGTTTCAATTTGCAGCACTTAGAAATTATTTCATCAAGCTTTAACCTCAAGGGTGCATTTAGTATGTTGGACTTTTAGTTTGATACTTAGACAATTTTTCACTTTCAGCACCAGGGCGCATTTGCATGGGTGAACATTCAATTTCTACTCCTTGGCGAACTCTTGCTATGTCATTCTTCAAGTGGGGCGCAAATCACTAGCTGGACTTCAAATTTCGAGCACTAGAATATTTTTAGCCAGCTTCAAGCTCAAGGGCGCATTTTACCATAGGAGATTCCAATTTTCGTACTTAGAATATATTTCATCAAGCTTTAACCTCAAGGGCGCATTTTACCCATGGAGCATCAAGTTGTCAACACTTAGCACATTTCCAGCCTCCCTCTTCAAC
Organism: Sequoia sempervirens; assembly: GCA_007258455.2. Lineage (NCBI taxonomy): Eukaryota > Viridiplantae > Streptophyta > Pinopsida > Cupressales > Cupressaceae > Sequoia > Sequoia sempervirens. The sequence goes on along the minus strand of VDFB02388575.1, from coordinate 5,524 downwards.
TAAGGCGCATCTGGGGTCTTCTACTTCCAATTTAGCAGACTTTGAGAAATTTTCGACCTCCTTCAGGCTTGCAAGGGCGCATTTTTCTAGTGGAGCTTCCAAATTTCATGACTTAGAAAATTTCAAGACTCTTGCCAGCTTGAGGGCGCAAATGGAGGGGTCTTCTTTCATTTTTCAAACACTTCAAGAATTTTGATCTGTCTTTGGCCTTTTAAAGCAAGTTTTGATGCTGAACCCAAAAATTTATCAAACTTGGTGGATTTCTTGCCCTTTGCCAAATTTAGGGTGTTTTGATCATGCCAACCCTAATTTGCTATTTTTAGAAAGTTTGTCAATTTTTTGCACTTCAAGCTAATTTCAAGCTCCAAAAGGCTGGATTTTGCTTTGTTCGGATCTTCGAAGATGTGGTTGAGTCGTCGCCCCGGAGCATTCCGGTGATGTTCCCCTCGCTATTTTTGTGCAACTCAAAAATAGAAACCCGCCGTGAAGTCTTCTTACTCTATGTGTTGATGCTTCAGTTACGGCATCATGGTTGATGTCGCTTTTGGAGGACGGCCCCGTCTGGCCCTGATTTTAGGAACCCTAATTTCTCCGGCCTCCACCGCTAAAGGTAAAAGCAGTGCAGTATTTGACGTTTCCTCAGAACTCCTCGTTAGTTTAAATGCCACGGGTCCCTTTATCACATGCTCTGACTCTTGTACCAACAGATCTCAAAATGCACTGCCAATTATAGCCGCCAAGTGGTGGCTTACTATTTATAGTAAGTGCTCGTTTCTGATACTTCCCTATCTCCGTTTGACTTGAAATTTGGACAGTGTGCCCATCGTCAGTGAACTTGCCCGTTTGTGTTGATGTCGAGATCAACTTTCTATTTATAGCCTACGCCTAGAATGCCCTACTAAAAATGGCAAGTTCTCCGATTGCCTTCAAATTGCCAAGACCTCTTGAAAGACGATCGTAGTGGGATACTCGCTTTGGACCCTTTGCGGTCCTGACTCCCTATTTGGCTCAACTTTGAAACCCCACTTTGTGTGCATGTTCTCAAATGAGTCTGTTTGATTGCTCCACCGTATGATGATCGCCTTTGCGCCTGGCTACCGAGTACCGCCCCGCGATACCTCGGGCGGCAAAAATAGAAAGTTTTCTGGGCCAAAAGTGACCGACCGGCTACCGGATGATCTTGCATGTCACACTGCCCGAAAGATCTTGAAAAACCCAGAAAAACCCAGAAGAATCTCCAACATGCAAGCACTGGCTAAAAATAGTAAAGTTCTCGGTGGTCGGGCCTATCTTTGCATGTTACACCGCTATAAGTCTTTGAAACCGTAAAGAATATGCCGACATGCTGAAAAACGCTCGCATGCAAAATCCTCTAATATCGCCTCCGGCGCCCACGCCGAAAAGTCATCATGCCGCTTTGCATGTCATATCGCTGCGAAGGTCTCGAAAAACCCAGAAGGAATCTCCAGACATGCATTAGAAAATGTAACATCGAGACCCCGAAATTTTCTCTCGAAGCTGGACTGCTAAAAATAGCAAGTCGTCCGTTTCAGCTCAAATTTAACCTGTGAGTAGCTTGATGTGCTCCGGACGTAGCATGACTGTCGGATTCGCAAAAATGCTGAAGGATTGCCTGTAACTACACACTTCCTAAAAATAGTAAGTAGCTGCAACTTGATGAAACTTCAGTGGAGACCTGCTGGAAGCAGCTTGACAACAACATTAATCTTGGATTTCAATTCAAAACTTGATTTGACTCCCAAACTGACGCGAGAAATGTAGCCCTAATTCTATAGACTTTGCCAAAATTTTAATTCAGATGGGCACATCCCGGAGAGATAGACAGTGGAAAGAGAGACAACAACGAAAAGCAAAGCCAAAATTAGGGGGGTCCCCATTTGCAATGGGGCGATGTGTGAAAAACGTCACAACAAGTATTTACTCCATCGTCTCAAATCATCATGCTTTGGTCCAGCGTTCAACCTGCAAAACAAAGAAAGAGAAAGACATAAAACACTTCACAATATAAATCCACTTCACTTACCTGATTCCCATGTTTTGATCTTGTTGAATGCAAACCAAATTTTTTGCTTCATCAAGGCATTTTGCTTAAAATAGTCTAAACCTTGCTTAAATGATGTAAAATGCAGTTTTTGGGAAATATCAAGCATGGAGTTTTGTCAGTGTAATGTCAATCAAAGGCAGTATCCATTGATCAAAACTTGAATCAGAGACTCAGAATGAAGCATTTCACGATGAAGGAGCATTTCACGACAACGATTATACCTTTGTATGGTCATTTCAATGACCAAGACAAAGAGTTTAATGGTTAATTTTTGAAGATTTCTCAAGGAAAAGCAAAATTGCACCCCTGTAGCCTAGGGGCGCCCTTCTTTTTGAAGGCCTAGGTTTTGTGGCATATGCTCATGAATACAGTCAAACTCTTTAGAATTACTCCAATTATCCGATGAGCTATCCTGCGAGGCTATCCGAGACTTGTGACTCCGGTAACTGATGTCAGAAGTTGAAGATTCTAGAAGTTACAGATTGTCGAAGCTTGTCATTTTGCAACTTTTGCGCCCCTGTAGCTCAAGGGCACAATCTTTAAAGGAGGGTTAGATCTTGGTGTTCCTGATTATTGATGCATTTGATCTTTTCACGACTAGTCTACCTTTCCAACAAGCTATCGAATGCAGTCATTCGAGTCCCAAAGCTCCGACAGTCGACGTCAGAAGATGCGATTACAAAGAGAGTTCACATCACATAACTTCCTCAAATGGTGAAATTGCGCCCTTGTAGCTCAGGGGCGCACTTCAAAATGACCCTTGAAATGGTAGAGTTTGCAGATAAGGTCTTCCTGACATCTATGCTACTCTAGTCCATTTTCGCAACGCACTAGTTAGCCTGTCAATCCGAAATTTTGAGAGATCGTGGCAGGGATTCTTCCAGGAGCGTAAATCAGAGGGTGGAGAAACATGAAATATTCATTGTACTTCTGTAGGCCAAGGGCGCCTAGCCTTTAGGCCTGTCAGATGAGGTTATTGACGTTTGAAGTCTTCACGGGACTTGTGTGCAATTACTCCAACTATTACACAAGCCCAGCTGTTAGCCTTCGGGATTTGGCAAACGATCGTACGTGCGAGGTCTTTGGGAAATACTATAAAACGAAGACAACTCAGAAAATGGCTAAATCTGGTCGTCTATTCCATCTTGGGAAAGGCGCCTTTCTATTTGAGGTCTTAGAAGCAGTTTTCTTGCTTCGTCACCTCTAGAGACGTCTCTTGTAGGTCCTTCTGGCTATGCATTGAGACAGACGGTGCTCAAATCAGGTCATTCCAGCTCCAGATATTAGAGGTCAAAGTAGAGCATTTGGTTGAGAGTGTACTTTCATCAAAATGGTGTTGTGCCTTTTCAGGCCTGGGGTGCCCTTACTTTAGGGGTCCTTAATGTACCTTTCAGATGCCTTACGTATATTCGTTGGATGCGGAATACTCCTAGTCATGCAATGAGACTGTTATTCAGTCAACAGGGTTCACCGATTGTCGTCAGCAGTCATTTGAAGCGTCAGATGGCAGTTTGGAGAAATGGTTAAGTCTGGTACCTGAAAATCAATTTAATCAAGGGCGCCTAATTCTTTGAGGTGTTGAATGATGGATTTTGCAGTGACGACTCCCAGCAGACATTTCTTACTTGCTCTACAGGCTTCGCAATGAATACACCTGCTCAGTCTCAGCATCACCTAGTCACCCAAAAATCAGTGTCGAAGTTGGCCAGTTATAATTTTGTAGTCAACTACAAAATAGGAAGTTAGTAAAAAATGTGATATCTTGAGCAAATGGACGCCTATGAGGACAAATGAGGACTTTTTGAAATCAGTGAAGTTCGCCGGGTGAATCCAAAAGTTTTACTTGGTTTGTCAACTGATTAAAATAATATTTATATTTATTTTTGCATATTTGAGCATTAAAGGGCGATTTTCTAAAATTGGCGCCTCTTTGTGCTAGATTTTCAAATTGCATGATAATTATATTATTATTTTTATTTCTGAACTTCGAGTCAGTCTCAGTTCGAATTGAAGGGGTCCAATCAGAGGCTTTCTATTTCAGTCATGGTTTTAAATCTTGCAGTCAACATTATGGTGCGTATTCTCTTTATTTAAGCATGGCGCCATCATTAAACATTCATCCAGCTTAAGCAAAATTCGTATTTCTTCATAGCAGAGGCGAATTTTCACAGGTTGGGAAAATTTATCATCAATATCCAGTGGCGATTGCATCAAACAATTCTTTTTGCAGGTTCAAGTTCACATTCATCAACAAATTTGAAGAACAAGGTGCGATTTTCACAGAACATAAAAAAAACATCTTTCTCCTTGTTGATTCTCAAATTTCTCTCAAAAATCAATTCACATGTTCCTGAAGTTGGCAGATTTTGGCAAGTCTGATGATCTGGATCGTTTCTATATAGCTTCCTCGAATTAAATTCATGTGCTTGAATTTTTAGGAATGTTTAACTCCAGAACATCAGTTCTTGAGTTTCTAATTTTCTCAACTAAAATTCTCTGCATGGTCGAGTAGAAGTTATATTTTCGCATTTCTGACGTTCTGGGTTGCCTTAGAATCTTTTTCTAGACAAAACACATATCTCAGATTTTTCGCCGAAAATAACTCTTCAATAGGCTATTTTTAGCCTTAGCAGACTATTTTTAGCTTTCTAGAAATCTTGTCAGAACATAGTCGAGTTCACAGTCAACAGGCGAGTTTTTCAAAATGCAATACACTCAGCTCGAATACAGGACCAAATCAGTCCTAGATCCAGTTAAGATTAGAGATTCGATTATTCAAAACATTCAGCAGTCCGGGTTATTGGAGGCCGCTTCCATACCTATCTCCGTTCATTGTGTTGAGTTCGTGATGTCTTGTATTAAGCATTACAACTCTGCTACTTGTGAGATAGTGTCAGTAGATGGACAAGTTATTTGCAGTCTCAAGCCTTTGGACATTGAAAGAAGTTTTGGTATCCCTCAGCACCCGAACAGTCTGGTTATTTCTATGGAGCAGTGCGAGCATGCATTCAATGATGATGTGGACAAGTGCCAGAGCAAAATGGCAGAACGATGGTCAAAGCAAGCGAAGAACAAATTTCCGAATAATGTGGGTCGTGGTGAGTACAAGGATGAGTACTCGATTCTAATTATACTGTTGAATCGTGTCTCAGGTCAATCACATGCAAATGTTTTCCAGCCCTGGATGTATTACATCATTGGTTGCATCATATCTGGGTAGAAGCATTATTACTGGGCATCCTTCATCAACGACGTTATCCACAAGCAGATCACCGATTTCCTAGTTGCTCATGAGTTTCACATGTTTTCTTATCTCGTGTACTTGATTGCTTATCAGGGTTAGTTCCGAGGACTAAACACCGTGGGCATTCTCAATGTTCAAAAAGTCTTATCACTATTGTGATCAGCTTGAGTTCACTAAGGCTGAATATCACTTCAAGCATGTTCATGAGGCTTTCC